>CM059186.1:158675355-158905355 GCA_030323885.1 Branchipolynoe longqiensis
TGCACCACCTCCCTTACCAACTCCCTCCCCCACTATCCCACAGGCTTCTTGTCTTTTTGTCTGTTTTGGGTCTCTTTAGTCTTTTTATATCATTTTCTTGGCCTTTTTGTCATTTTCTTTGTCTTTTTGTCTTTTTTCCCATCTTTTCTTTTTCCCATCTTTTCTTTTTTGTTGTTTTAATGCATGTGGACTTCAAAGTCCTTTTTTTTGTATGTCTTTTTTTTGTTTTTTTTTGTGTTTTTGTTTTTATTTGAATGTCCTTTTTCTTTTTTCATTGGTCTTTTTTCAAATCTTTTTTTGGTCTTTTTGTCTTTTTTTTTAGCTACTTGGTATTTGGAACGCCAGCTTCCCACATGGGGAAGTCGTGCCTTGGGAAACCCCCAGCAGAATCTAACCAATGACTTACCATATTGATGCCTTAGCCTCCCCCCCCCCCCCTTCCGCCCTGCATTAGTAAAATACCGCACAGAGAAGTGGAATGAACGACGACGATCCAGTTATCCACAGTTGACATTTCACCCACTGAATCAAACCAACATAACAACATTAACAATTTGGGAACCGAAATGTCAGAGGAGTCCATTGATATTGAGAATTAAATATGTTTTCAGATTAACTTACAGATCCTCTTCTGGCTGATCTGGGCCCTATTAGTATCAGGCCTCTAATGCCAGCTCGTTATGGTAAAAAATAACTCTTTTTTTTTGTACACATTATGGAGGTCGACTGGCCCTGAAGTCATATAATTGTGGGTGTCCTCTCCAATGTCTATCATTTAGTTGGCACTCGCTTCACAAGGGCATTGTGCCTGTTTACATTACTACGATATTTGTGTGGTGTTTTTGTGGTTTTTTCGCGGGAACGCTCTGTGAATTATTAGCTATTGTAATAAGGTGTGATGAAAATGAAAAATATTGCACTTCGAGTAGGATTCGAACCCACGCGTCTTGCCATTCTTGGGCTACTAGCATTGCTAGCAATTACACTACCCAGGCTCCCTGATGCAATCACCCTATCCATGCTTACCTGGTTCTTGAATTGACCAGACGGGATGGCCCGATGAGTTAGATTGTCCGTCTCCCATGCTGGTAGATCGTGGGGACGTGGGCTCGAACCCTGGTCGAGTCAAACCAATGACTTAAAAATTGATACTTGTCGCTTCCTAGCCAGGCCCTCGGCATTATTAGGATAGGACAAGGACTCATTGGCTCAGTGTCAGGATAATGTGACTGAGTGGGATATCAGGTCATGGTGCCAGTGGCCTGGTTTCCCAGTGGGACAGTACTATAAAGTCGCCATGAGTGCGCACAGTCACAAGTCGGTACCTGACCTGATATGACCTTAGATGTTGCTATGAGACGTAAAACAACAAACAAACAAACAAACAAACATCCTTGACTGAAAGGTCGGTGAAAACTAAAACACTCGCCCCCTGGATTTGTTTGTTTGTTGTTGTGCTCTACCAGCACGGGAGGCGGACGCTCTAACTCATTCGGCCATCCGGTCTGGTCTCGCCCCCTGGAAGTATACGTCTTTTAAATGGTTTATATCCATAAGTTATTGAATGGTTTCAATAACATCGCTGTACATCTAACACATATAATGATATAAGCAATGTACTTCCATACATACACAGGGTAGGGTCAACAATCATACAGCATATTGCTTGTACAGGATCCTGGTCACAGCAACCAGTGTCATCAGGGGGGGGGGGGGTGATACAAAAATGGGAAGTATTGTACCTAGGGTCGGATTCGAACCCACAGTTCTTGCCATTCCAGGGCTGGTGTGCTAACCATTACGCCAGCTAGGATCACTGATGCAATCACCCTACCAACGCCGACCTGTCGACGTGGCTCCTTGCCTCAGAGGTCAATACAGACTACGACACTATTATTAGTGGAGTGTCCTCTCAGTATTGGGCCAGCTGGGTCTTAGTAGTAGGATTAGGAGAGAGGCCGAGTGGTGGTTGGGAGGGTCGGGGGGGGGGGGGTGAACTGGTGGTCGCGTGTGTGTGTGTGTGTGTGTGAGGGTGGTGTAGGGTGCGGCAATTGGTGTGTGGTCAAGAACTGTTCGATAAGGTGATATTGCAGTTTGTTTGTTTGTTTGTTTGTTGGGGGGGGGGGGGGGGGTGAACTGGTGTGTGCGCGTGTGTGTGGGTGGGTGGGTGGGTGGTGTAGGGTGCGGCCACTGGTGTGTGGTCAAGAACTGTTCGATAAGGTGATATTGCAGTTTGTTTGTTTGTTGTTTTTACGTCCTAGCAACATCTAAGGTCATACCAAGAAGGGTACCAACTTGTGACAGTGTGCACTCATGGTGACTTTATAGTGCTGCCCCACTCAGAGACTAAGCTGCTGGCATCATGACCCGATATCCCACACAGTCACATTATCCTGATACTGTGCTAACCAGTCCTTGTTCTATCCTAGTAATGCCAAGCGCCAGCCTGGGTAGTGACAAGTATCAATTTTGTTATTGCATATGTCATTGGTTTGGCTTGGTTCGTATTCGAACTCCCAAACTTTCGCATGAGAAGCCTGCATTCTACCGATTCGGCCAGCGCGTCCGGTTAATATTGCACTTTTTTTTCTCTTTTTCTTTTATTGAGGCTGTATTTATACTATCCATAGCATATAAGCCTGGGTATTCAGGCTTGTTGTCAATGCTGGCCAGCTGTAGTGTTGGTGTTATCTTACCACACAGTAGCTGCTGATAAGGTATTTGATTGCCTGCATTTCAGTAGCAGATAGATAAGTTGGTCGGTCTGCTTAGTAGTCTATGTTAATCTTTTTGGATTTTCTTGGCATATATGTATTATTTTATTTTTTTCTACTCTTACTACTAGACTAGCCTACTCCTATTTACATATCATAGGCTTGTACGTAGCTGTGTGGTGTGCTATCTGGCTACTTTTGCCATGGTTGCCTTCCATTTGGCATCCCTTACTGTCGTTGTGTGATGGTCTGAACTTGGAAACCCATTGAATTGGGATTTAGTGCAAATGGACTTACAACCCCAATACTTAGCAATAACCACTTAATATACACAGGAAGGACAGAAATAGTTTTCGGATTCATAAATGACCAAAAGAAAAATGTAAGCGAAGTAATCAATCTTTTCCAAGGACCACGTTGCACTGTAAGCTGCCACCCACAACAATAGTTCTTGCCACTGCCGTCAGAGGGCAGATTGGATATCCTCTATAAAACCTTTTCGACAGATCATGCTGCGTTGTGAGCTACCACCCTCACTACTTCTTGCCACATCCACCAGAGAGCAGCCTTGTAGTGGAAATCCTCTATATAAGACTTTTTTTTACAAAGCATGCTGCACTGCCAGCTGCTACACACATTAGTTCTTGGCAGAGCCACCAGAGGGCAGATTAGTAGTGGAACTCCTCTAAAAGACCTTTTTTGTACAAAGCATGATGCAGTCACACTTGCTATCCGGACCGCACTCTGTCCACACCTCTCTCTATCTCCTCTCCGCCGGTCTTGCTCCTCTTTGATATGTCTGAAAAGAGTTCCAAGAGGGGGGGCCCGCCAGCATTTTACTTTCTACTCTTACTCTGTCCGTGTCCATGGCTCGCTGGTTGGTCGCCATAGAGCAAATAGACACGGTCCTTTGACTCAACTCTCCTCATTTCTCTTTCCTATACTCTACCCTTTTTTGTTGTTGTCCCAGGCATACTCCTCCCTCTGACCAGGGGAGTTGTGTGCTTGCGTGGGGCCCTGTACCTTTACGTTTTCTCTCGCTTTGTTCTCGTTGCTGGAACCACCGCTGCACCCATCTTTACCCGCCCTTCCTCGAAACCCTTGCTGCTGTCGACTGGATAAAAGTGCCAACTACCGCTCAACTACCGCCGGACCGAAGAGATTTGGGGCCGCCTCAACGCTTCGCCGTTACAACGTTGTAAAGATGTCCCCAGCTTCTACAACACTCCCTACTGAAGTTAAATCTTCAACCAAAGATTGGGCCGATTTATCGGAGCCTCTCTATTAATGTTGCAGTTCTGCAACCAGTAACCATTGTAAGGTGACAAACCACCCCCAAAGCAAGCATGATGCTCTGTGAGCTCCTACACACAATAGTAGTTCTTGCCACAGCCACCTGACGGCGTGTGAGGTGTGGCTGGGACCCGGTGTGCTGGGTCTCAGCTTCAGTCCTTACTGAGGGACCAGTGGAACTGGGAATACCCAACGCGGCGATCCATGTTTTAAGAGTGGCCCCGCTGAACCCACAGTAACATAGCACATAAAATGTAGAGAGGTGTGTAGGTCTGAGGATGGCTGTGTGTGTGGGGGGGGAGGGAGGGTTCGACTGGTAGTACCTTCGTGTGCCAGACAGGTTTCTAACGGGTGCGTTGGTGGGATGGACAGATAGACAGATCGAGGGATATAGAGAGAAAATAAGAAGTAGACAGATAAAGATGGTGACATTGAGAAAGATGGAGAAAGGTATAGCAAAACCCTGTTAAACCAAACTTGAAGGGACCCTAAAAATTTGTTTGGATTAACCGATCATTGGTTGAACCAAGCTTTGGCTTCGACTTTGATTTGGCTTTGGCAAAAGTGTGGGTGCATTATGAATGTAATATACAATGTATGTGGACACTTTGATTATTGTTATTTTATGTGTATATATAGCATAATCCCATTAAACCAAGCTCAGGTAAACCAAACGATCGGCTAATCCAAACTTTGTTTGGTGGCCCGGCAAAATGCTACCATTTATCATAAAAAAAGTTGATGGGGTCCCAGATGACCTTATAGCCATATGAAAGTTTGGTTTAACCATACCAGAAGTGGCCTGGAGTACAACAATTTTGTTTGGATTAACCAACTTTGGTTTAACCAACTTTTTTATATGATAAATGGTAGTATTTTGCCGGGCTGCCGAAAAAAGTTTGGATTAACCAATTGCTTGGTTGTATAGAGAAATACAATGATAGTATGATGGAGAGATTAAAGAAAGCTGCACAGTCCAATAAAAACATCAACTTTTCGAAGCAAGACACCTATCTAGATTTGAACCTACATATCCAACTTGGATACTGCGGTACTTATTATGCATTTGGTGCCACATAGAAGAGCATATTACATCAATTTAATATAACCAGTTTTTGCTGAAACCTATGGGGTTAGAGTTTTGCAAAGCATGCCAGAATTAATTTAGTATGTTTTCAATTTAAATATTTCCCAAGTTAGTAATTTTAAAACAAAGTTCCTTCAAGCTGAAGTTAGGTTGAGTATACAAATCAACCTGATATATTTATCTCAGAAAAAGACAGCAACTTAAATGCATCGGATTATGCAACTTTAATAAAGATGTTCTCTGCGACGGAGTGGTTAGAGTGTCTGACTTTTTTCTAGGTCAGACTCCTAATCTGAAGGTCAGTGGTTCGATTCCCTGTGCCCCCCACCTCTGCCAATTTGGATTTCCACCGCTGTGTATAACTTACAGCATCATCAAAGGCCAGTTGCTCTCATACCATGTCTATGTGGTGTGGGAGGCTAAAAATCCCTTGGGTCAGTAAAAGTGTAGGCTCGGTCTTTCTATCGACAAACTGTCTAATGGTGAAAACAAGCCTATTCAGGCTTATCCATGATAGGCAGTATGAATCTTCAAGAAAAAAAAAGAAAAAGAAAAAAAAGAAGAAAGATAGAGGGAGATAGTAATGGAGCAGTAGACAGATAGAGAAGTTGTCAAAGAGAGAGATAGAGAAATAGACAGATAGAGTGATAGAGAGGTTCTGAGAAATAGAGAGCCGCCTAGAAGTAAATAAAATTTGACGGATAGACAGATGCAGATGGAAAGATCGAAAGCTAGATGTTGTTGTTTGTTGCGGTTTTACGTCCTAGCAACATCTAAGATTATGTCAGTATGGATGGGAGAACTACATAGAAGGGGAGATTTGGTTTGAGAACATGGTGTGGGTTGACAGTGGAGAGTGAATGGAAGAGGCGTGGTCACGGGTGTGAGTAGGTCGACGGAGGTGTAAGACCTTCAGAGTAAAGTACGATGCAGCAGAAGTGGAATAGGGCGTAGTGAAAGAGAGGGGCACTGCGCAGGTGCGTGGTCTGGGGGCGATATTAGGGGATAGTGGCGGAGGCGCGGCCTGAGAGAGAGAGGTGCGGGGGGGGAGGGGCGGAGGGGGGCTTTAAATCAGTGATCGCCACAAATGTTCGTTAGCCAATGATATAATAGCTCTTTTTTACTTTCATTTGGTCTAATTGGCTCCTGCTCTTACTTAGTTATATCCGGAGTGGCATCTGTCAAGGATATCTGCAAAAAACATGGACTGCACATGCGCACAATGTAATAAAACAGTGAACCCATGAGAGGTTAGCGGGTCAAATGACATACCTGTTACTGACAAAGTAGAGGAGAGTGGGTTTTGTTTGCTGGAGTTTTACCTCCTAGCAACATCTAACTCAAAGGTCATATCAGGATGGGTACTGACTTGCGACAGTGCACACTCATCGCGATTTCATAGTGCTTCCCCAATGGGAAACCAAGCCATTGGTGGCATGATCTGATAGTTGGTGACCTGGATGTGGATATGTGGGTAGAGTGTGGGTGTGTATTTGTAGGTGTGTGTGGGTGTAGATGTGTGGGTTGAGTGTGTGTGTGTATTAGTAGGTGTGTGTGGGTGTGGATGTGTGGGTAGAGTAGGAGTGTGTATTAGTAGGTAAGGGTGTGGGTATGGATGGGAGGGTAGAGTAAGAGTGTGTATTAGTGATTGATTGATTGATTGGTGGTTGCTTTACGCCGTGTCGGCAGCATAGGCCATATTCACAGTGAGAAATGTTTGTTTTTTGTTCAAACCATCGCTTTTACATGTAAAAGCAGACAATCAATTATGTGCCAATAGACACTCATTAAATTAGAAAGCTCACAATCATATATTTGTGGTCAAGGGAAACAAATTCCCATAGAAAAAGAAAAGTTTTATTAATAATTGATAGAATCTATTTAGTAAACTATATGAGGTGGTACAGTCCAGCTGCCCTCAAAAAGGCTAAAATGTTTTCCTGTTTTACCTTAGTAAAAAGGTCATGCATACTGTCTGCAGTGTAGAACTGTTGGCGCAGGGCCAAAAAATCAAAGCAACTTAGTAAAATGTGTTTGAGTGTCAGCGGGGACTGACACCCAATACATTCAGGGGGAGGTTCCCCCTTGAGCAGAAAAGCATGTGTAAGCCACGAGTGGCCAATACGGCAGCGGCTAAGGACCACTTGGTCCCGCCGACTTCCCGCATGAGTCTGTGGTGGCTTTCCCACAAATGGTTCAATTTCTCTAAGTTTATTAATGTTTTCATCCCACTCATGTTGCCATTTGGATTTTATGTGGGTGGCTATTAGTGGTTTCAGATCAGAGTGAGGGATCAGATACGGTTCAAGATCACAGTTCAGGGCCTTCTTCGCAGCCCGATCAGCTCGTTCGTTTCCTTGTATGCCGGCATGGCCAGGCACCCAGCACAGGTGGATGTCATACCCATCCATTGTCAGTTGGTTCATTTTATAAATGACTGTTGCTAGAATAGGGTGATTCGTTTTCAGTCCAGCAACAGCCAGGAGGCAAGAGAACGAATCACTGTATATAACATAGTTAGTGTGGTTGGATACCTCGATACACTCCAATGCGAGAAGGATTGCTCGGGCTTCTGCAGTGAAAATCGAGCTCTGATCGGGCAAAGATACGCCAAATTTTTCCAGACGGCAGACTGCCGCAGCAGCTACCCGGCTTTGGTCTTTCGAACCATCAGTGTATATCGAGAGGTGGTCTGCAAACTGGCCTTGAATTTCTGCATGCAGTCCTTGGTACTCGAGTGGATGTGTCCCAGACTTCCTCAGTTCCGTGAGTCGGAGGATAACCGATGGCTTTCTCAACGACCATGGGGGATGTTCTGGGACTTTGGCATCCTCCAACACGTCCAAATCCATGCCCAAGGCCTCCAAATGAGGTTTCATTCGGAGCCTCAGTGGCCGGATGTAATTCGGCCTGCCTTCATACCTGGATTCGTCATGTTGCTCGAATAGACAATTGTGTGCAGGATTCAATGCATTAGTTTTTATCTTGACTACATATTGCATGGCCAGTTTGATTCTCCTGTTGTTAAGTGATGGTTCATTGGCTTCGACGTAGAGGCTCTGAACCGGTGAGGTGCGGAAGGCCCCAAGGGCCAGGGGCAGTCCCTGGTGGTGGATCGTGTCTAGTAGCCCAATATATGATTTCCTTGCGGAACCGTATACTATGCTGCCGTAATCCACTTGTGACCGAACCAAGGTTCTGTACACGGAGAGCAGAACATCTCTGTCCGCTCCCCACTCTGTGCTGGACAGCACCCTCAGAATATCTAGTGCTTTCAGGCATCTTGTTTTCAGGTACTTTATGTGTGGCTCAAAAGACCACATTCAGGTGTGTATTAGTAGGTATGGGTGTGGATGGGTAGAGTAGGTTCATGTATTAATATGTGTGTCTGGGTGTGGATATGTGCGTAGTGTGTGCATGTCTATTTGTAGGTGTGTGTGGGTGTGGATGTGTGGGTAGAGTGTGTGTATTAGTAGGTGTGTGTGGGTGTGGATGGGTGCATGTATTAGTAGGTGTGTGTGAGTATGTGTGTATGGATGAGTGGGTAGAGTTGGTGTATGTATTAGTACCTACTAGTAGTAGGTGTATATGGGTTTGGATGGGTGGGTAGAGTGTGTGTGTATTAGTACCTACTAATAGTAGGTGTATATGGGTGTGGATGGGTGTGTAGAGTGGCTGTGTGTATTAGTGAATGTGTGTGGGTGCGTGGGTGTGGATGTGGATGGGTGTGTAAAGTTGGTGTGTGTATTAGCAGGTGTGTGTGGGTGTGTGGGTGTGGATGGGTGGGTAGAGTTGGTGTGTGTATTAGTGTAGGTGTGTGTGGATGTGGATGGGTGTGTAGAGTTGGTGTGTGTATTAGCAGGTGTGTGTGGGTGTGTGGGTGTGGATGGGTAGAGTGGGTGTGTGTATTAGTAGGTGTGTGTGGATGTGGATGGGTGTGTAGAGTTGGTGTGTGTATTAGCAGGTATGTGTGGGTGTGTGGGTGTTGATGGGTGGGTAGAGTGGGTGTGAGTATTAGTAGGTGTGTGGGTGTGGATGGGTAGGTAGAGTGGGTGTATCTATTAGTAGGTGTGTGTGGGTGTGGATGGGTGGGTAGAGTTGGTGTGTATGTTAGTGTTTGTGTGTTGGTGTGTGGGTGTGGATGGGTGGGTAGAGTCGGTGTGTATGTTAGTGTTTGTGTGTGGGTGTGTGGGTGTGGATGGGTGGGTAGAGTTGTTGGGTGTATTAGCAGGTGTGTGTGGGTGTGTGGGTGTGGATGTGGATGGGTGGGTAGAGTTGGTGTGTGTATTAGCAGGTGGGTGTGGGTGTGTGGGTGTGGATGGGTAGGTGGAGTTGGTGTGTGTATTAGTAGGTCTGTGGGTGTTGATGGGTGTGTAGAGTTGGTGTGTGTATTAGCAGGTGGGTGTGGGTGGATGAGTGGGTAGAGTTGGTGTGTATGTTAGTAGGTGTGTGTGGGTGTGGGTGGGTGGGTATAGTGGGTGTGTATGAGTAGGTGTGTGTGGGTGTGGATGTGTGGGTAGAGTTGGTATGTATATTTGTAGGTGTGTGTGGGTGTGTGGGTGTGGATGGGTGGGTAGAGTGGATGTGTGTATGAGTAGGTGTGTGTGGGTGTGTGAGTGTGGATGGGTGGGTAGAGTGGGTGTGTGTATTAGTAGCTGTGTGGGTGTGTGCGTGTGGGTGTGTGGGTGTGTGGGTGTGTGTGGGTAGAGTGTCTGTGTATCAGTAGAGTGTGTGTGTATTAGTAGCTGTGTGGGTGTGTGCATCTAGATGGGTGTGCATAGTGGGTGTGTGTACTATTAGCTGTGTGGGTGTGGATGGGTGGGTAAAGTCTGTGTGTGTATTACTAGCTGGTGTCCACGTGTGTGTGGGTGGGTAGAGTGTGTCTGAATCAGTAGCGGTGTGGGTGTGCGCATGTGTGTGGGTGGGTAGAGTGTGTGTGTATTAGTAGCTGTGTGGGTATGTATGTGTGGGTGTGGGTGGCTAGAGTGGGTGTGTGTATCAGTAGCTGTGAGGTTATGTATGTGTGGGTGGGTGTGGGTATAGTGGGTGTGTGTATTAGTAGCTGTGTGGGTGAGTGCGTGTGGATGGGTGGGTATAGTGGGTGCATGTATTAGTAGCTGTGTGTGTGTGTGTGTGGGTGGGTAGAGTGTGTGTATTAGTAGCTGTGTGGGTATGTATGTGTCGGTGTGTGTGGGTAGAGTGTGTGTGGTTCAGTAGCTGTGTGGGTATGTACGTGTGGGTGTGTGTGGGTAGAGTGTGCGTGTGTATCAGTAGATGTGTGTGGGTGCGCGTGTGTGTGGGTGGGTAGAGTGTGCGTGTGTATCAGTAGCTGCGTGGGTGTGCGTGTGCGTGTGTGGGTGGTGTGTGTGTGATCATGCTGTGTAGGCATAGTGGTGGGTGGTGGTAAGTGTGTATCAGTAGCTGTGTGGGTATGTACGTGTGGGTGGGTGTGGTTAGAGTGTGTGTGTATCAGTAGCTGTGTGTGGGTGCGCGTGTGTGTGGGTGGGTAGAGTGTGTGTATCAGTAGCTGTGTGTGGGTGTGCATGTGTGGGTGGGTGGGTAGAGTGTATGTGTGTATCAGTAGCGGTATGGGTGTGTGCGTGTGTGTGTGTGGGTAGAGTGTGAGTGTGTATTAGTAGCTGTGTGGGTATGTATGTGTGGGTGTGTGTGGGTAGAGTGTGTGTGTATCAGTTGCTGTGTGTGGGTGCGCTTGTGTGTGGGTGGGTAAAGTGTGTGTGTATCAGTAGCTGTGTGTAGGCATACGTGTGTGTGTGGGTGGGTAGAGTGTGCATGTGTATCAGTAGCTGTGTGGGTATGTATGTGTGGGTGGGTGTGGGTAGAGTGTGTGTGTGTATCAGTAGCTGTGTGGGTGTCCACGTGTGTGTGGGTGGGTAGAGTGTGTGTGTATTAGTAGCTGTGTGGGTGTGCGTGTGTGTATGGGTAGAGTGTGTGTGTATTAGTAGCTGTGTGGGTGTGCGCATGTGTGTGGGTGAGTAGAGTGCGTGTGTGTATCAGTAGCTCTGTGTGTGTGCACGTGTGTGTGTGTGGTAGAGTGTGTGCGTATTAGTAGCTGTGTGGGTGTGCGGGTGTGTGTGGGTGAGTAGAGTGTATGTGTGGATGGTTAATCCACGTGGTTCTAAATATTAAAACCTCATATAATCCAGTGACAAACAAACATGTCAAGTAAAACACAATTATGAGAAAGAAAATCCACCATATCTCAGCAGCCTTTTGAATAATCAACAGATAACCAACACACTATGTTTAAAAACATTACTATTGTTCCATTTCACTTTAGTTGGCATTGGCTCCGTGCAATGTCAGTCCGGATGAAATGCAGTAAGTCCAATTTGAAGGCGCTCAGTTTCCTTAAGCCTGGCAGATTCTTTCAGCGCAGCCCTTTACTTATTGACAGCGAAGTAACAGGCTCAATTCAGCACTTCAATGTTTGTATTTGTTTGCCCACTTACTTCACTGAGCACACAAACAAGGAGCGACTGCAAAGAGCGTTGCAAATCTCTATTAAAAAATTAAATGTGTCGCATCAGCATAACACCCATGAAATAGGATTAAACGATAAAAATATAAATAAATTTTAAAAAGGATTACACTGAATCCACAATCCATATATTTGAATTCGCTTAAAAGCTGTTTATTGTGATGAAAGCATAACATTTGAGAAATGTAATCACTTACCAAGATGTTATCCTACATAGCCAAGATAGATAGCAGTCCACTGATTAAAGATGCCTTGCAGTTTGGTGCTTTTTGCAATTTTGCTACGCTCGATAATTTATATTTTTTTTGTACATTAGTTGTTTAAGGAGGTGAAATTTCAGTCGCAGACGACTGGTCTTCCTCATTCCACTGCTCCTTGCCCTATCGTAATAATGCCGAACGCCTGGCTAGGAAGTGACAAGTATCAATTTTTAAGTCATTGGTTTGACTCAACCAGGATTCGATCCCATGATCTACCAACACAGGAGACAGATGCTCTAACTCATTAGGCCATCCCGTCTAGTTGACGGGATGGCCGAATGAGTAAACAATTTTGGTTTCCAACATTTTGGTGTATGCACCGCCCTGCCTTTACACCCAAATGCATCTCTCCAAACTAATGGTGAGTAACCAGTAAAGTTTCTAAATAACTTGACAACATATCCAGACAGGATGGCCGAATGAGTTAGAGCATCCGTCTCCCATGTTCATAGATCATGGGATCGTGGGTTCGAATCCTGGTTGAGTCAAACCAATGACTTAATAATTGATACTTGTTGCTTCCTAGCCAGGTGCTCAGCGTTATTAGAATAGGGCAAGGAGAAGTGGAATGAGGAAGACCAATCGTCCACGGTTGAAATTTCCCCTGCTTAAACAACTAATGTACCAAAAAAAACACCAAAAAACACCAATATATCAAGATTAACAACCTGTTAGAAAAGTACACTGGATGCTTGCAGATATGTCACGGAAATGATTCCTTATAAAGATACCAGAGTTACATAGGTTATGGCATCCTCGAGATATATAGGAATACATACAAGTATGTAGTATATGATGCATAATACATTAGCAATTATGACTCAACAGCCTTCAGTGCAGTTAAAGTGGGGTAAAATGGTTGAGAACTGATTTGTGTGGTTTTATTTCAAATATCTCCAAAGTTAGCCATTTAAAATAAAAGTTCATCCAAACTTAAAGACAGGTCAACCGATTATAAGGTTAGGTAGATTATAACAATCAATCCACTATATTTATCAAAAACATGACAGAAACTCAAAACGATCGGACTTTGCAACTTTAACAATGGACGACATCAGCAATGTGCTGTTAATATCTGCTGAATCAGATAGATGGCGCCACCGCGAATCAGGTAGATGGCGCCACTGCGAATCAGATTGATGGCGGCACTGCGATCGGGTAGATGGCGCCACCGCGAATCAGATAGGTGGCGCCACCGCGAGTTGCCATCTTTTTTTATGCGTATACATCGAGTTTAAATTAAACATAGACGATGGGAAAATCTAAGATGGGGACGTGTGGGGGTGGGGGTGGGGTGCGGGGAGTCCCTCACAGGGTGGGTGGATGAGACAGTTCTCTACAAAACCACCGGAAGTTATAGGATTAAGCTGACAGGAGGGGAGGATGCCATCTTCATGTGGTGAATTATGCAATTTGAATTTAGTACGCGCATGCGCAGAAGCCCAGCTAAGCGTGTGTGTCTGAGTGAGTGTGTGTCTGTGGGAGTGTGTGCATGTAAACACGTGGGTAGGCTCATTCAGAAATCATTACCGGTTGGACATCAGTCAGTTAGATGGACGATGAGGATATATATTCACGTCAACTGCAACCCTCCAGGGTGGGGCGGGAAGAGGAGGCGATGAGGAGGAGGATGGGGAGGCCTCAATTAAATATGGAATTCCACGAAAAGTTTTCTTTTTTGCTGACTTGCTTGGTGACGGATCATCCATTCATTCATTCATTCATTCATTCAGAGGGGTGTGTGCCCGTAAGTGTGCAGCGGATTTGCCATTAGGTATACTATAATTTGTATAAAGTGTAGCAGCGCCACTCACCCCCCCCCCCCCCCGTAGCCACCCACTCACCCACTCGACCCTTCCGCTACTGCCGGCGCCCCCTACCGGTGAGGTTGTGGGGCTGCTAAAGGTCGGCTGGCAGGTAGCCGAATGGCCGTGCCCGGGGCGGCCAGCCGGCGTGTCGGAACACCCCACAAGCGTCTGATTGAGGCAGCCTTCCGCCGACCTACTCCATTCTCCGTCCTCCCACCACCCCCCCCACACCCTCCCCACCACCCCCCACACCCTCCCCACCACCCTCCCATTAACCCTCCCAACCACCCTACGCCCAACGCATCCACCGCCGGGCTTCTAGCTCCAAGCCGCCGCCGCCTCTTCCACCGCCGCCCCTCCTCCTCGGCGTATCCGGAGTCGTGGAATCAACTACAGTGAAACCTCTCTAAATCGACCGACCATGGGACCGACTTTAAGTGGTCCATTTGGCGAGGTGGTCGGTTTAAAGAGGTAGAATATCCTTACAATGGTATCGTTGGGACCCAAATAAAGCGATCGATATAGGGGTGTGGTCGATTTGTAGAGGGGTCGGTATAGAGAGGTTTTACTGTATTCCGCTGTCCATTCACCCAAGTTGTCGTCTTTCTATCGGGTAAACACACACAGGAAGTGAAGGTAAGGTGGGGGGGGGGGGGAGGAGTGGCAGGTTTAACTTATAAGCGCATGCACACTACATGTGAACGTACGGGACGCGTTGGCCGAATCTGTGGAGCGCAAGCTTCCCGTGTGGAAGGACGGGAGTTCGAATCCCAGCCGAGTCAATGCAGTGACTTATAAAATTGATACTTGTCGCTACCTAGCCAGTCGTTGCCCTATCCAAATAATGCCGTGCATCAGGCTGGGTAGCGACAAGTATCATCTTTGTAAATCATTGCTTTGACTCAACAGAATTGTTCAAACTCCTGACCTTCCCCATGCATAGGAAGTCTGCGCTTTCCCCCGATTCGGCCACCGCTTCCTTTCACCAGATGGCATCACAATCATGCACTGGCGGACCAGGTCGAGCCTGCCTCGACAGTCGATGGTGGACTATCACCCAGGTGAGATATTTACCTGCCCCTTCTCCTGACGGCACTACCTGGAAACGCCGTTACCATGCAGCGCATCTGCTTTCCCGAGACTCCCCACAACGCTTCCCATAAAGGCATAATGCAGCCCATATAAATAGATGGGAGTTGGGGGTCGCGCCTCGCCGCCAGTAGCGGAGTCTAATTAATCAAAGGGATCTCCATCAGGCACTGCTCTGCTCAAGGTCCCGCCCCCCGTCCTTTCCAATACACACTCACACCCACCGGATTCGATGGTCGAATTGGTAGAGTGCAGGCCTCCCATGCGGGAGATCGGGAGTTCGAATTCTCAGTCGAGTCAAACCAATGTCTTACCAAATTTATACTTGTCGCTTCTTAGCTTTGTGCTCGGCATTATTAGGATAGGGCAAGGACTGGTTAGTTAACTCAGTGTTAGGATAATGTGATTGAGTGGGATATTGGGTCATGGTGCTCATAGCCTGATTTCCCAGTGAGGCACACACTATAAAGTCGCCAGGAGTGTGCACTGTCACAAGTCGGTACCCATCCTGATGTGACCTTAGATGTTGCCAGGGCGTAAAATTCCAATAACCAACCAACCACTCACATCCACACCCTAAAACCAATCCCATCCCTACTTTATGGTGAGGAGACCGGGGGAGGCTGTGAGTGAGTGGGTGGGGGGACCAGGAGAGAGGTGTCGCAGGGAATCATGGGTAGTGTCACGTGCAGGTTCGGGGAATCGATCATGATCTGTCCACATGAAAGACGAGCCAGTTGTGGGAAGCGCAGAGATGATCGGCAACTGTGGTGTTAAAAGAGGCATTTCAGTCGCGGCGAACGCTGGGCTGACGGTGCACTTAGTTCCCCGCGTCGTCGCCAGGGGCTGCGCGCGTTTGGCGCGCCTACTGTTATTCTAGTGAGTAACCGGAAGCTGGGGTGGGGGGGGGGGAGTGCGGAGTCAAGTGAACGCCCTTTGACAAATGGGTGGCTGATGCTGGATGCGCCGGTGGCTGCGTAGTGTGAGCAAATCCCGCGAGCTGTCGCTTTACTCGCTGCGCGCCTGCGCCCTCTCCGCCCCTCTCCGCCCCTATCCGATCCTCTCCGCCCCTCTCCGCACCTCTCCGCCCCCCTCCGCCCCCCTCCGCCCCTCTCTGCCCCTCTCCGCCCCTCTCCGCCCGTTCATGCCCTCTGTTTACGCAATGGGCGTCAGTAGTAACGGGTGGCAAACCTAATTTATGTGCTCCTTTCTGAAACCCCTAACTGGGGCCCCCTACTCCCACACCCCACCCCTTGCCCCACCTCACAATGAGGGTTGCTCGCTACTGACTGGAAGAACCAACTTTTAGCCACAGAATGCCATCAGCGCTAAATTGAGTTTTCTCCCCATTAGCACACGGCCCACTGGTGTGTGGTGTGTGTGTGGGTTGGGGGGTTGGGGGGGTGGGGGGGGGGGGTATGGGGGCGGGCTTCTGTGAGTCCCAGCCACCAGGGAGAGCCACAGACAGATCCAGCTAATAAATTGGACTTTGGCGCAGACGAATCCTAGGCGTGGAGGTTTTCCTATATGGAAGGGAGAAAAGCAGCATGTCTACTTCCGGTTCCCGCCATAAGAGCAGAAGAGCAGCACACAACTGTTAATGCATTAAAACACAGTGCGGATGTTGGGTTGCAGCAGACGACAACTAACTTGATGGAATTATAACCACATTTAGACGGCTCCATGCACCCCGACATGCCTGTTTTCTCTCTCTTAAAGTTGAATAATCAGATGGTTTTGAGTATCTGTTATTTTCTGATATAAATATACCAGATTGACCATTATTATTAATGCCTAACATACGATGTGCGTAATATGTAATATGCCTAACATAAAATATCCCTGGTACGCACTATTTCTAACAAACAATATGCCTAATATACAATATGCTTAATAGGCCACATTCTTGGAACTAACCTTATTAATCAACTTATGTAATATCTACCAATGTAGGTAGATATGCATAGGTGGAGATGATCAACTGTCATTTGTCCAGATGAAAAATTAACGAAGTCAGTTTATTAAATTTGTCAATTGACAAAACTCGATAAGGACCAATGTACTCACACACTGCACCAGTTAACACATGCCTCACAGTACCATGTCAATGCAAAAGGGGGAAATTCACAACTCATTCTATTTGTTCCTGGATAATAAGATACTGCTTAGTGATTGAAACAAATCTCTGCATTCTGAACAAAACATGTGCCAGGCGACAATATTTAAAAATCCGAATAAGTTAACTCGTGTAGCCTAGTGTGGTATATTTAGCTTGTCACAGTCCAGATTATCACACATGTATTATTTATATTATTATATAATTATATATCCTTATATTATATAGTTATTAGATCATTAGATGGTTATTAT
Organism: Branchipolynoe longqiensis; assembly: GCA_030323885.1. Taxonomy (NCBI): domain Eukaryota; kingdom Metazoa; phylum Annelida; class Polychaeta; order Phyllodocida; family Polynoidae; genus Branchipolynoe; species Branchipolynoe longqiensis. The sequence continues at coordinate 158,692,476 of CM059186.1, forward strand.
ATTATACTATATTATATTGTTATTGCATATTATTGTCATGGGGGTGATGAAAATGGGAAATATTGCGCCTAGAGCGGGACTCGAACCCACATCTCTTTGCATTCCGGTGTCGCAGTTTCCGCCGTCCGCCAGTTTCCGCGGTACGCATACACTCAAATGCATTGCCAATGGCCGTGAGCAATCTTCATACAGAAAAAGTGAAATATCTCTAAAGCTCTATAACTAAATATCTCTATACACTGAGACACTTATTAGGCAGTTGTTGCTACATTGAAAGAAATACTGAGTCAATTTAATCAAATCTGTATTGCATAAGCCTATGGTATCAGAGTTTTGGCATGCTTGCCAAAATTAATGTTGCATGTTTGCGCTTCAAATTTCTCCAAAGCTAGCCATTTAAAATAAAAGTTACTGCACACGAAAGGAAAGTTTGTTCGTTTGTTGTTGATTTACGTCCTAGCAACATCTAAGGTCATATCAGGACGGATACCGACTTGTGACACTGCACACTCATGGTGACTTTATAGTGCTTCCCCACTGGGAGACCAGGCCACCATCACCATGACCTGATATCCCACTCACTCACATTATCCTGACACTGAGCCAACCAGTCCTTGCCCTATCCTAATAATGCCGAGTGCCTGGGTAGGAAGTGACCCGTATCAATACTTAAGTCATTGGTTTGACTCGACCAGGGTTCGAACACCAAGGTAAGGTAAATTATAATGCCCACCTATATTGCACAACATATCGTCAGACAAATAAGTGTTCACACTTCCTGTCTACCATTCGCTATTGACTTTTATGATCTCCATTCACGGTAGTCTAACAGAAACCACCACGCCACCTAGTGGGAACGAGCCGAACTTCCATGTACTCGGCCTCTATAATGGCCGCAGAAAGGGTTTATGGGCAGACGCTCGGCTGTTTCTGAGGCTTTGATAGCGAGGTGCTGTGGAATTATTTACATAAATCCAGTCACAATGATTTGTGTGTACACACACGTTGAAAACAAATGCAAGACACTATGATGTTAACTAGGTCATATCATCACCTGTCAAAGTGAACAAGAGCTTGACATTGCTAAGGAGCAAAGTGCCAAAGGAATGATTCATAAGTGTATTAAAGCTGCATAGTCCGATGAAATATCAAAATTTCAAAACCAAACCAATTATCTAGATTTGATTTTACATATCTAACTTAGATACTGATGCACTTATTAAGCATTTGTTTCTGTGTAGAAGGCAATATTGAGTCAATTTAACAGAACCTGTTCCTGCAGAAGTCTATGGTGTCAGAGTTTTGGCAAGATTGCCAAAACAAATTTTCCATGTTTGCACACAAAATATCTCAAAAGTTTACCATTTAAAATAAGAGTAACTTTGAACTAATGTAAAGTAGATACTAGTGATCGATCTAATATATTTATCTCAGAAAAAATACAGAAATTCAAAACCATCGGACTATGCAACTTTAACATCTAAGCTTGATATGCAAGATCACATCTAACTAGATGTTTGGGTCTTGAACCTCAATACTTTGTTGGGGTTTGAAAATATCCTGCTCTCTTTAGAGCATGAAGTATGAAATCTGAGGATTTGAAAAAAATGTCCCGCAATCATTGAAGTATGAACGATGCAATCTAAATACATATTTGGGATTTGAAAAATATCCCGTTCTTATTGTGATGAAATCTAAATACATGTTTGGGTTTTCAAATATAATGCTTTCATTGCAGTATGAAGAGTGTAATGTACACGAATGATTGCCTTTTGATGATATCCTGCTCTCATCGGAACAATGAAGGATGGAATCTAAATTAACATATTTGGGATTTGAAAATATCCTGTTCTTATTGGAATGAGATATAAAGCACTTTCAAACACGCGACCTTCTCTGTCCGTTTTCCTCAGCCTGTGTCAACTTCTGTGTGCTATGAGTTCACGTTTCTTTTTGTTATTTATTATTTAGCTTGGAATTCAGCGAATGGCGATTTAGTCAGAAGCGGTTCATTGCAATCTTGGGACCTGAACATTTCCACGCTGAATACACACATATCCTTTTTAAACCGGAAGTTCTCAATGACACATCATGTTGTTATTGCACCCCCGTGTACTACTACATACTACATGGTATTGCATCAATGTTCAGTTAAAGGAGCGTAGTCCGATGGTCTTGAGTTTCTGCCCTTTTATGAGATAAATAGATTCGGTTGATCGTTGTCTACTTTATGGTGTTGTCACACTACGACGTTTCTCTCCAACTCGCGTCGACGTGTGTCAGTTTGAGGCGAAACGTCGGGAAGCGTCGGGAGACGTCGGGAAGTGTTACGCTTGCGTTAGGCGCGCGTCGGTACGGCGTCGGTACACATCTGTACACGTTGATGGATGTTGACAATCGGCGAGGATCGTCGGCACGCATCGGCGCGCGTCGAAAGTTTTGTGCTTGCACAAAACTTTTGACGTTTGAGGACGCATGACAACACGCAGGTGCGAACGTTATTGGGATGTCAGAAGCACGTCACTATCGCTGGAATAACTTTATGCGAACGCTAGGCAGTCGCCGCACGCGCGTGACACACGTTGCGCCAAAATGGAGCATTGTTGTTTTACGTCACGCCAAACTGTTTTTGTTTTTTTTCCACACACGTCGACACATGTTGGCCGCGCGCTACTAACACACTACGTTCACGTCAAACTTTTTCCCAGCACCGCCGAAAATGTTTGACGTGTCTCGACGCATACAACTTATTTTGCGCGTTGTCGGCACGCCAGCAAGAAGCGTCATCGTGTGACAGCACCATTGCTTCACTTTGAAGTACCTTTAATTTTAGATGGCTACCTTTTGAGATATTTGAAGTGCAAACATGGCACATTAATTTTGGAAAGCACGCCAAAACTCTGACACCCACAGTAACCAGTTCTATTGAATTAAATTATGCGTGGCAACAAATGCCAATAGAAATAAAAAATACACTGATAATTCAAGCAAAGATTTAAAGGGTATACATGCTTGGTATGATACATACAGAAGGTCAACTTTAAACTTAAAATAAAAAAATTAATGACTACTAACACAGCAAGGTGAAGACCGTCAGAGAATGTAACTATTGGTTACCAAACAACTATCCGATTGTAGAACGAACACACTCACAGAGGTTTGGAGGGTGTGGGAGAATACTTACAAACAGAGAAAGAATGCATGCAATAGATAGCTACACAACAACTGAAAGTGATAAAAATAAGGGGAATCACAAGACTATTATTGTCTAGCGGCGAAAACAAGTCATTACACTTAACCGTTATGGGAAGCATAAATACACCATCACAACAACAACAAAATGCTTAATAAGTGCATTAGTATTTAAGTTAGATGTACCGAATCTAATCTGGGTAAGCGTTTTAGTTTAGAAGATTTGATTCTTTCATCGGACTATGCAGCCTTAAGGTTTGACAAATCAGGGAGCCGTCCTCCTGGAACTAATGCTAGGTACACACCTACCGTTTACGACGCGATTCGAGCATACGACCTCGTTAGTCGGTAGGTGGGTGCGGGACCATAGCACACCAGACGTCCGCGATTTGCGATTACAACTCAGTTTTAGGCCTTAAAACTGAAATCGCAAGCAATTCGAAAAACGAATCGGGACGATTGCAAATCGGGAGGTGCGTGCAGTCGGTCGTATCTTAAACGGTATATGCGTGCTAGCCGCTGACCGTTCGCGTCTGAGTTTTAACGATCAACGAATCGCCGGGCCTGAAAAAGGACACGTGACAGTGTCTTAACCAAAACATTCTAATCGGCGGCTATATATTAATATTTTCTAATCGACGAATGTAAACTAAACAAATACGTAGCAGGCGCAAGAAAATTCCGCCGGTTCGGCGGCTACATATTAGACCCAAATCTGTTCAACGGCGGCGATATTAATGTTTACTAATCGACGAATGTAAACTAAACAAGTACGTAGCAGGCGCAAGGAAATTCCGCCGGTTCGGCGGCTACATATTAGACCCAAATATATTCAACGGCGGCGATATTAATGTTTTCTAATCGATGAATGTAAACTCAACAAGTACGTAGCAGGCACAAGGAAATTCCGCCGCCGGCAATATTAATGTTTTCTAATCGACGAATGTAAACAAAACAAATAGCATTGCTACAGGAAACTGCTAGATGGCGCTGATGGCGACGTAGTTCGTGCAAAACCCACCAGGTGCGTGCAGCGCAGTCGCGAATCGGCGCAAGGAAAATGCTAGATGGCACTGATGGCGAGGTAGTTCGCGCAAAAACCCACCAGGAGCGTGGATCGCAGCCGCGAATCGGACATTACATGTGCGCGTCCAGTCGGTATAAGTGCGCATCCCTTATCTTCGGTTTTAATCGCGATCGGGTCGCGATCGGGTCGCGATCGGGTCGCGATCGGGTCGCGTCGGGCGCAAAGTTTTAGTGCACGAGTCGTAAACGGTAGGTGTGTACCTAGCGTAATGCTCTCTTTTTGAAGCTGAAAAAGCCCGATGAAAGCATCACATTTTTGCAACCAAACAATGATCTAGATTTGATCCTACATATCCAACTTAGACACCGGTGCACTCTTTAAACATTGTACTGTTCCATAGAAGGAACAATCAATCAATTTTATGGAAACATCTTGCTGTCGAAGCCTGTGGTGTTTAACATTTCGGTGTGCATGTCAAAATTAATTGTTCGAATATCTGCAAAGTTGACCATGTATTATCAAAACTCAAAATCTTTCCAACCTAATGATAAGTCGATTCTAGCAATCAACTGAACACACATATAGAGTCAAGGCGCAAAACCATGTAAACGCCAATCCACAAATTGGGTTTAAATAAAAGATGTTTACCTGAAAATAATTTTAAAGCTCACTTATTCCACTTTTCATATTATCACATGGTTATGGAGCAATAAACAAAACAGTAGGAATACAAATGTATACTTTTTGAAGGTTTGATTCCAATGTTTCTCTCCATTTTTGGATTGGTGTTTACGTGGTTTTGCGTCTGAACTCATATATATATATATATATATATATATATATATATATATATATATATATATATATATATATATATGCTGTATAAGCCATTATACAAGTATAATAAGCCGGAAGATCCCATCTACTCCTCAGCCACTAAGTTCTCGGCTGGCTAGCTCTATTCATTAAGTCATCTACTGATACAATCTCAGCTCTCCATGTAGTGCCACCTTTTCGCCCACGCCTCAGTGGTCGTTCCGCTCACTCACTGTACCGCTGACAATTTTAACATATATACATATTTTAATGTCCGAAACGCAAAACCATCGTATTATGCAATCTTAACTAGGCCATACTTTGTTTCTTTGTTAGTTGGAATTGTACAACCTCACAACAAACTAGGCGCTATGACTATTATATGCACCCATATGCCACAGGATAAACAACAGTAAGCTGAAGGCGATCTGGAACATAAAGCGGCCTTAAACTGTTTCATGCCTCAAAAGCTAATTGAGATCAAACAGCTCTCCGGAAGCTAATTACAATCCCTGCCCGGGGCGAGAAGGCTGTCATGCGCATGTCACCGTGGTGATTGTGACCCACGGTGCTCGTTCCCTGCCCCCTGGGGTGCCGTGAAACCGACGGTTGCCATGGTGATGATGTAGGAACTGTGCATTTATAGGACGGCTGATGCTCAAGTGTCCTGACTGCACAGGTGCAAGTATCCTTACTGTACACACGTGCAAGTGATCTGACTATTTTTTACTTGAAGATTTATACTTCCTATCATAGATAAGTCTGAATAGACTTGTTTTCACCATTAGACAGTTTGTCGATAGAAAGCCCGAGCCTACACTTTTACCGACCAAAGGGATTTTTTACCTTTCACACCACATAGACATGATATGAAAGCAACCGGCCTTTGATAACGCTGTAAGTTATACACATCAGTGGAAATCCAGATTGGCAGAGGTGGGGGCATGGGGAATTGAACCACCAACCTTCAGATTAGGAATCCGACCTAGAAAAATGTCAGACACCCTAACCACTCTGCCACAGAGAACACCACTATGCATATGCACAACTATCCTGACTATGCATGTGTGCAACTATCCCAATTATGCGTATGAACAGCTATCCTTACTATGCATATGCACAACTATCCTGCCTGCATATACACAATTATCCTGACTGCAAAAAGCAAGTGTCCTTACTATGCACACATGCAAGTCATCGCCTCACTATTCACACCTGCAAGCTATATGCACAACTATTCTACCTGTGTATACACGATTATGTTGACTGCAGATGTACAATTATCCTTACTATACACACGTGCAAGTCATCTGACTGTGCATATGCACAATTATCCTGACTGTGTGGGCATGAGCATCGTGACTATGCCTATTCAGAAGTAGCCTATGGATGTATACAAGTATTTTTATTTACATGCTCAAGTATTCTGACTGTACATGTACAACTATCCTGATTGTTCACATCCATGGTTTCTTTACTATGACCGTGCACCAGTATCCTGACTATGAAGATGCACAAGTATTCTGACTGAACACGTGCTAGTATATGGGTTATGTGCATGCACTCTAAGCCTGAATCTGCATTTGCACTAATATCATGACTATGCATATATATATATATATATATATATATATATATATATATATATATATATATGGCTATATATACATATATATATATATATATATATATATATATATGCAAGTGTCCTGCTTGTACACAAGCACACTCCGTGTCCTAAATATGTACACACACAACCATCCTGACCATCCATACGCACGCCGATCCTGACTATGCATAATCATAACCATCCTGACTATGCACATGGACAACTATCCTGACCATTTATATGCACACTTACCCTGACCATCCATATACACATCTATCCTGACTATGCACATGTATAGGTATCCTGACTGTAAACATATGCAAGTGCCCTCATTGTACACAAGCATATAAGTATCCTCATGTTACCTCTGTCCAAGTATCTTTGGAGATATTTCAAGTCTAAGTATGTCAAATTAGATTTTGCGGGGACGCCAAAACTCTGACACCATAGGCTTATGCAGTAACAGGTTCGATTAAATTGACTAGGTTTGTTTGTTTTGTTGTTGTTGTTTTATGTCCTAGCAACATCTAAGATCATAACAGGATGGGTACCGACTTGTGACAGTGCGCACTCATGGCGACTTTATAGTGATGTCCCACTGGGAAACTAGGCTGCCTGCACCATGACCTGGTATCCCACTCAGTCACATTATCCTGACACTGAGCACACCAGTCCTTGCCCTGTCATAATACTGTCGAGCGCCTGGCTAGGAAGCGACAAGTATAAATTTTTAAGTCATTGGTTTGACTCGACCACGGCCCCACAATTTACCAGCACGGAAGACGGACGCTCTAACTCATTCGGCCATTCCGTCTGGTGTAAATTGACTAGGTATTCCCTTCTATGTTGCAACAAATGCTTAATAAGCGCATCAGTATCTAAGTTAAATATGTAGAATCAAATTTAGAAAAGTGTTTCGGTTTTGAAAATTTGATCGTTTCATCGGACTGTGCAGCTTTAAATAAATAACATTGAGCCTCGACAGTGATTAGATCGATGACGACGACCTGTGAATAGGACTGAGGAGGTGTAACAGTCATACTGACACAGGTTCGTAATAAGCCTACCAAATCAATGGTGGATAAGCGTATCTGTTTGGCCATGAACCCTGCCCTCATGCCATTGTCACCATGGACGCGTAGTCGATCATGCAGTGTTGCCTAGCAACGCGCCGACCCACCTATCAGCGCATTGTTTGTTTCTTTGTTGGTTGGTTGGTTTACATCCTGGTAACGACTAAGGTCATATCTAGACGGGTACTGACTTGTGACGGTGCACACTCATGGCGACTTTATAGTACCGACCCACCGGGAGACGAGGCCACTGGCACTGTGACCCGATATCCCCTTCAGTCACATTATCCTGATTCTGAGCTAACCGGTCCTTGCACTATCCTATTAATGCCGAGCGCCAGGCTAGGTAGCAACAAGTATCAACTTTGTAAGTTATCGCTTTGACTCGGCGGGGTTTCAAATTCCAGACCTTCCGCAAAGGAAGCCTGCGCTCTATCGATTCGGCCACCGCGTGCGGCCCTGTATCAGTACATCAGGGTTGTACGGCTAGTTAATGGACATTGGATAGGCTTGGGCTATCCTAGTTGATGTTTATGGGACCATCGCCGAGTGCACTCCTTTGAAGTTGACACCTGTGTGGCGCTACTCACCCTGACGGTGGGATATTTCCAAACAGGGAGACGGCTTGGCATTTATTATTATTATTATTATTATTATTATGCACCGTGACTGATGACGTCATACCATGTTCAATTCCTGGGCGAGCCAAACCAATGACGTACAAAATTGATACTTGTCGCTTCCTAGCCTGGCGCTCGGCATTAATAGCATAGGGCAAGGACAGGTTAGCTCAGGTTCAGGATAATGTGACTCAGTGGGATATCGGGTCATGGTGCTGGTGGCCTCGTCTCCCACTGGATCAGCACTATAAAATCGCCATCTATGCGCACTGTCACAAGTTGGTACCCTTCCTGCTATGAGTATGCCCTTAGATGTTGTTAGAATGTCTGTAAAAGCTCCAATAAACAAACAAACCCATTCCTCCAAACGCTAAACTATATAGCATTCTCTGTATTATAGAAGAAAATAAAACAATATGAAGGAAAAACAAGTTAAAGCTGGAAATCCCTAGCAAAACCTACTGGTAAGCTCACATCTGAAGCTAACAACTCTTAGGTGCATTATTGGAGCATCGCTCTGACGGTGATAAAATAATGACGCATGCATTAAAGGGCTGTCTTTCATTTCCCGGCTATTAGTATGCTGTCAATTAAGCACACGTATACCACTGTCAAGTACCAGAGCTGTGTGGACCACACGGGATGGCCGAATGAGTTGAGCATCCGTCTCCCGATACGAGTTCAAACCATAGTCGAGTCAAGGCAATGATTTAAAAATGTATACTTGTTGCTTCCTAGCCAGGCACTCAGCATTATTAGCACAGGGCAAGGATTGGTTGGCTCAGTGTCAGGATAATGTGACCGAGTGGGATATCAGGTCATGGTGCTGGTAGCCTGGTCTCCCAGTGGGGCATCAGCATAAAGTCGCCATGAGTGTGCACTGTGACAAGTCGGTACCGATCCTGATATAACCTTTAGATGTTGCCAGGACGTAAAATGCCAACCAACCAACCAGAGCTGTGGATAATTAAATAAAGGTTGACAAATTAGAGGGAACTGGTGCATTTATGGTGCAGTCACACTACGACGCTTCTCGCCGGCGACCTGGCGACGTGTGGTGTTTTGGGGCGAAAATGGGTGAAATATCGAGACACGCTGGGGGCACGTTATGTGCGCGTCGGTAAACGTCGGTACACTATCCTTGACGTTGATGGTCGGCGGACAACGTCGGCGCGCGTTGCCGGTCGCCCAAGGTTTTAAGCGTGTCAAAAAAAAAAAAAACGACCGGCAGCGCACGCAAATATATGGGTAAGGACGGTAGGCGCGCGTCGCGATGCGTTGGACGCGCCGGAATAACGTTATGGGAACGCTAGGAAGACGGTGCGCGTGTGGGAGGGTCGTTGCTCACACGTTGCGGCAAACTGGGGCGTTTTTGTTTGATGCCCTAGCAACATTTAAGGTTAGATGAAGACGTCGCGCCAAACTTTCTTTTTTTTTTCCCCCAACGCGTCGACACACGTTGGCCGCGCGCGCATAATGCGCCGCGCTGACCCCGATCTTTTTGCCCACACCGCCGAAAAGTTGCATGTTTCTCGACGTGCAAGATTTTATTTTCAACGCTGACGGGTCGCCGGGAGAAGCGTCGTAGTGTGACTGCACCATTAGACTAGGGACTCAAAACTCTGTTTGTTGGCTGGGACTTTGGATCCAAGCAACAGCTAATGTCACATCGTGACGAGTACCGCTTTGTAACAGTGCACACTCATGGTGAATTAATAGTATATAAGTAGGATATCTAGGATCAAATTTAGGTATCTCCTTTGGTTTTGAAAAGTTGATGTTTTCATAGAAATATACAGCTTTAACTTTAGTGATCGGACAAGAACCGGTGTTCCCAACCTGATATAAGTCACATGAAGAGTAGGCCTATGCATTTGCCAACTTTACCAAATCTTGTCAAAAACATGAGATGTCAGATATTTAAAAATATTCCACATACATGCATATGTCTATAAATCCAACCAAGTTTTGGAATCAAATTTAATGAAGAGTGACTAAATTGATATGCTATTTATCTGTCTAGATACTAATTTAGAGTTATTCGTTCTATTTGAGAGACCTGTTATGCTGTTCATTGAAAGGACGGCTTGAAACCGGAAGTTTGGGTACTTAAAAGTTGCGCGTGCGCATCGAAAAATACAGCCAACATGCCACCTGCCGCGAAGCAAGGCAGCCAAGCTGGGCGTATCCATTTCCCTGTTGAAGTTAAACTATAAACTTGCATAGTCCGATGATTTTGAGTTTCTGTCATTTTTCTGAGATAAATATAATAAATTAATTGTTAAAGTGTACCTTTCTTGAGTTTAAAGTATCTTGCATTTTAAATGGCCAACCTTTTAGATATTTGAAGTACAAACATGCGAAATTAATTTAGGCAAGCATGCCAAAACTCTGACATCATAGGCCTCAGCAGTAACAGGTTCTATTAAATTGACTCAGCATTCCCTTCTATGTGATGACAAATGTTTAATAAGTGCATCAGTATCTAAGTTAGATGTGTAGAATCAAATCTAGATAATTCTTTTGGTTTTGGAAATTGAATGCTTCATCGGACTATGCAGCTTTAAAGCATAATCCGATGAAAACATCAAATTTTTAAGACCAAAACTTGTGTGAGGTGTGTCACCACTTGTTGTGTGCTGGTCCTTTATTCATGCATGCCACAGAGGCGTCAGACAAAAGACACATGGTCGCGATCCTTAGCAGAATATTGGTTGGTTGTTGGAGTTTTACATCCAGGCAACATCTAAGGTCATATCAGGATGGTTACCGACTTGTGATAGCGTGTACTCATGGCGACTTTATAGTGCTGCCCAACTGGGAAATCAGGCTGCCATCACCATGACCCGATATCGCCCTCAGTCGCATTATCCTGACAGTGACCTAACCAGTCATTGGCCTCTCCTATTAGTGCCGGGCGCCTGGCTAGGAAGCTATAAGTGTCAATTTTGTAGGTCATCAGTTTGACTCGGCCGGGAACGGAACTCCCATTCTCCCGCACGGGATGCCTTTGCTCTACTGATTCGGCCACCGCGCCCAGTCCTCCGCAGAAGAACCCTCCATCCATGTTCCCAAATAAAATCTGCTGCGTCCGATGAAATCCTCCAATTTTAAAAACAAACATGCTTACTTAAATTTGATCCTACACATCGGACGTAGGTAGTGATGTGCTCATATATATCTTTCCTGTTGCTGCATAGAAGGGGATACTATACCAATTAGACAGAACCTGTTACTGCAAAAGCCTATGGTGTCAGAGTTTTGGTGTGCTTGCCAAAATTAAATTAGCATGTTTGTACTTCAAATATCTCAAAAGTTAGCCATTTAAAATAAAAAGTTACTTCAAACTAAAGTAAAGTAGATTATATCGATCGATTTAATGGCTTTATCTCAGAAAATTTCAGAAACTCTAAACCATCGGACTATGCAACTTTAAGTTCTGAGTTGAGCTGCCAATGTAAGACTGTTTTTAGGGGTGGGTCTGGCGTTGGTCCGCAGAGCACTAACTGTGTCCCGGATATGGTCTAGTGCCCCTCCTCCCCCCCCCCCCCCCGACCACCCCCACCTCCACACGCCCTCTATGCACACCTCCACCACCCCAATTTGCCCTCTGCAGTGACCTCTCCAAGGGTGCAGCGTCAGGGGTGAGGCGTCAGCAGGGCGCCAAACCCTGGAGGCCTGAGAGCCGTCACCGCTAGGCGGCGTATTGGTAACTCAATGCAAGGGGCATCGGGGTGTAGCCGTAGTTACTGGACAGGGGCTGGATTCACTATAGATTCACTGTTATGCAACGGTATATATGTGACTAAAATCAACTGATTCTAACATCTCACAGGGTATTTTATCATACAAGGGCGGATCGATACCTATATGTATATATAATATATATAATATCTATAATATATATAATATATATAATATATATAATATATACATATAATACATATAATATATATAATATATATAATATAAATATTATATATAATACCTATAATATCATCATCATCGCGATGCGACAAAGACTGCCATTTCATGAAAGCTGCCTGCAAAAGTGTTGAAGTGCTGCTGGCTTTTGCAAGTTACCAGTGGCACTCTCTCGGGGAGCAAATAGAGGTTTCACACCGACAAGAACATGTCAAGACAGGCGCAAACTATTTGTCCTTGCAGTGGCTGGTCGGGAGATGTTGGGAGTTCCATACATCAACCGCCCTTAATGCTGCTGCCACATGGTTTTCTGTTTAGGGTTTGCTCCCCTTAGCCTTCAGTTCTGTCAAGAACCTGTACCACAAGGCAGTGGTTTACAACTCTGCAGGGCAGGGGCGCTAAACTCCCTGAAGTATTGCTATACCTGCAATACCTGCATACCACATATATAATATACCACATATAATATACCACATATAATATATATAATATATATAGTGTGTATAATATATATAATTTATATAATACATATAATACATATAATACATATAATACATATAATACATATAATACATATAATACATATAATACATATAATACATATAATACATATAATACATATAATACATATAATACATATAATACACATAATACATATAATACATATAATACATATAATACATATAATACATATAATATATATATATATAATATGCATTTACAAATTTGTAAAACTATACAAGGGTTATTTATTACTATTGCTGGTATTGGTTGTTTCCAAAGTTCTTCCTGTAGCTTTAAGAAGATACATCTGGTGGGGTGACTTTTTTTAGTACAAATGCCTCTGTCACCCTCCCCCCCCCCCCCCATATCATGGGGTACCCACAAGCAGTCACCCTCACACAGGCTGACCCTCCACCCCCCACCCTACCCCATCATCACCCCCTGTGTGGGACACAAAGCGGTGCGCGGCGGGTGACGGGTGGTAGGGGAAAGGTTTGCCTGGCGACTGACCAAGGTGCGCCTTGGTGGTGGAGTGCTGCTGCAGACAGCTGAGGCGGGCCGTTATCAGGGTCAGCAGGTCGGGCCGTGTTGGCGGGCAGACACACGCACACCGCCGCACCCACCTGTACATGTATAGGGGGATCTATTTATAGACATGTACATGTGCATAGATACATAGGTACAAAGTGATATATCATGTCGACATAGGCCTGCACATATCTGTATAGGATGGTTGCTGGAAGATGCGCTCTGACTTGTGACACTGTCAGTGCGCACTCATTGCGACTTTATAGATTGATTGATTGGTGGTTGCTTTACGCCGTGTCGGCAGCATAGGCCATATTCACGGCGAGCGACTTTATAGTGCTTCCCCACTAGGAGACTAGGCTGCCAGCACCATGAGCCAATATCCCACCCTGTCACATTATCCTGACACTGAGCTAACCAATCCTTGCCTGTTAGTACTGAGAGCGAGGCTAGGAAGAGACACATATCAATTTTTAAGTCATTGTTTTTGACTCGACCAGGGTTCGAATCAGTGGGTTCGAATCCAATGATCTACCAAAAGGGGAGACGGACGCTCAACTCATTCGGCCATCTCCCATGGTCATATATATATAAGTACATAGATGTATACATGTATGCATATTATTAGGATAGGGGAAGGACTGGTTATCTCAGTGTCAGAATAATGTTCCTGGGTGGGATATTGGGTCATGATACCGGTGGCCTGGTCTCCCAGTCAGGCAGCACTATAAAGTCGCAATAAGTGCAGAAGAAGTCGGTACCCATCCCGACATCACCTTAGATGTTGCTAGGTTGCTAAACCCAAAGCAACAAACAAAACCAGTTTCTTCTTACTTTGCGATATCAAGGAAATAAATAACGTCTTTATTCTGTCAAGATGTCCATTCTTAAGGTAATATTGAAATTCTAGAGATACTTTTGGTGGTGGGTGTCGACTTGATCCCCATTGTTGCTATAACATCGATGAAAAGTAGTTCATGCTTTTGAAAATCAGTCGTTTTGATATTGGCAATGTATATATTCCCCTCAGTGCCTAATCCTGATCATCATCATCATGCTGTCGGTCGCGATGCGACAAAAACTGCTTTCATTACTTGACTGCTGCTCTCCATTTAGCCCTCTGCCGTGAGAGTGATGTGTTGTGCGGTTGTACATTTCATGAAAGCTGCCTGCAAAAGTGTTTGAAGTGCTGCTGGCTTTTGCAAGTTACCAGCGGCACTCTCTCGGGGAGCAAATAGAGGTTTCACACCGGCAAGAACATGTCCAGACAGGCACAAACTATTTGTCCCTGCAGTGGCTGGTAGGGAGATGTTGGGAGTTCCATACATCAACCGCCCTTGTTGCTGCCACAGTGACATCGTTTTCTGTTTAGGGTTTGCTCCCTTAGCCTTCGTGCGATAAATGATACCGTGCGATAAATGCTTATTAAATACCTCAGCATTGTACATTCCTATTCCTAACTGTCGACTTTGTCAGCAATCGATATTGACACGCCACATACACATAACATTATGTACATTCTTTATTGGACATTCCTGACAATAGGCACTCACAATCAATGACTGTAGCGACACACAATTCTACGCATGGTTGTCTATTATTTAGATCTTCATTTATCTTTCTAGTTCAATAAACAACAGAAACACATATGTTCGCTATTGCTAGTATCTAATTTTTTATAATTTATTTATATCATTTTCATTCCGTTCTACGTCATCATTTTTTTTTTTTAAGTTTTTTTTCTGTCAATGTGTCAATTCTTAGGTTACAACTATAAATCTTCCAATGTGACGTCACGGTGACTTGAAATCGTTCTTTGGTGACCGCCATCACGCAAATCTCCAAGCAGTAGCTATGTTATACCATATATGTTCATTAGGCTACCAGAAAGATGGGGGAAGGGGGGGGGTGATTTTGAATGAGGAAAGTAGCTCTGCTATAATGAAGCTGCACATGTGTTGTCAATTTTATACATTCATATTTCACAAGTCTTTAAAGCTGCATAGTCAGATGAAATATCAAATTTTCAAAACCAAACCATTTATTTAGATTTGATTTGACATATCTAACTTAGATACTGATGCACTTATTAAACATTTGTTTCTGCATAGAAGGCAAGACTGGGTCAATTTAAAGTTGCATAGTCCGATGGTTTTGAGTTTCTGAAATTTTCTGAGATAAATACATTAGGTTGATCGTTATTATGTACCTTACTTTAGCTTGAAGTAACTTTTATTTTAAGCGGCTAACTTTTGAGATATTTGAAGTGGAACCATGCCAAATTAATTTTGGCAAGCTTGTCAAAACTCGGACCCCATAGGCTTCTGCATTAACTGGTTCTATTCAATTGTCTCAGTAGTCCCTTCTATGTGGCTACAAATGTTTAATAAGTGCACCAGTATCTAAGTTAGATATGTAGAATCAAATTTAGATAATTGTTTTGGTTTTGAAAATTTGATATTTTCATCGGACCATGCAGCTTTAACAGAACCTGTTACTGCAGAAGTTTATGGTGTCAGAGTTTTGGCAAGCTTGCCAAAACTAATTTTCACTCAAAATATCGAAAAGGTTTACCGTTTAAAATAAAAGTAAAGTTGAACTAATGTAAAGTAGATCCTAGTGATCGATCTAATACATTTATCGCAGAGAAAATACAGAAATTCAAAACCATCGGACTATGCAACTTTAATATAGGTTTTAATGTTCATACTTACAGTAGACATTCACTTCAATGCAGACAAAAATGGCGTATTGCATGACATGATTGATTGATGATGGTTTAACGTCATGTCGGACCAAAGACCATATTCGTGGCGAAATTTCATTGGGTATGTTGATTAGTCAACATAGATAATTTACGAGAGCGGACACTGGCACTATTTTTCTCGGACTACTTACCTACACTGCACTACTTTCGGCATGTGACGATCTGGTTTCTTCACTCTCCCGCCTTCACCTGCTCGTGCCAGTCGCTTCACCCACCCACCCGCCCGATGCTAGAGGGTTGAGGGCTGCTGGTTCTTGTTAATTCTCGTCATCTCCACTATGCTTCTTTCTCCTCAACTAGATTTTTTCCTCACTACTACATTTAACTTGTCCTGCACTAATTATCCTTTTATTCCTTACTTATCCTGATGACACTTATACCTGGTCATATCAACAGTTATTGCACTGTTCACGATACTTGTTATACCTACTTGTTATATATACACTGTGACCTGCCTCACGATATGATACACGTTCACGATCATGTACTCCACACGCCCGACCTGCCTGCAGGTTATGTACTCCAAAATTGAAAATGTTTATAAATCACTTACTCGCTTTCTCTGTTTGTCCGCGTGCGTAAATTAAATAAGGCATTTAGTAAATAGTGTGGAGTGTGCGGCCTCCGCGCAGGGGGGGGGGGGGGGGGGGGGGGGAGAGCAGCGCATACTGGGACGACGACAACCCCCCCCCCCGCCTCCACACACGAGGGGGGGGGGAGAAAAACACCAAAGAGCTCCATTACACGCGATAAGGGGCTTATCACTCTATATACCAATATAAGTCTATATATGAATGTATATATATATATATACTAATAATATACTGATAATGGCATATATACGTCGCTATACATTATGTACGTAGAGATATACATTTTTACATGCATGTATTTTTCTCATTCCGCTTGCTGAAACAACATTTGACTATATATTTATACCTATATATATTAAGGTTGTATAACCCGATGCTTTTGAGTTGCTGTCATTTCCTGCGATCAAATATATGAGGTTGATCGTTATAATCTACCTTACATTAGTTTGGACTAGCTTTTATTTGAAAAGGCTAGCTTTTGAAATATTTGAATTGGAAACATGCAAAAGTAATTTTGGCAAGCATGCACCATACGCTTCTGCAGTAGCTGGTAGCAGGTTCTGTTAAATTGCCTCTGTAGTCCCTTATATGTAGTAACACATGTTTAATAAGTGCACCAGTAATTAAGTTAGATATGTAGAATCAAACCTAGATAATTGTTTTGGTTTTGAAAATTTGATGTTTTCATCGGACTATGCAGCTTTAAGTTTAAAATATGGTCAATTGATGGAACACCGCTGGATATATCTACATATATATAAATATATATATATATAAAGTCTGGCTACAGTACAAAATGAACAAGACAATAAAATGTGAGTTTCCCATTCCTCCTCTAGTTCAGAAAAATTTCATGGCTTGAATGACAATGGGAGAGCCCGTAGTACAGGAGGAGGCCGAAGGTGGCGCCACCAGTAGCAGTATGTAGATATAGGAGGTGAATACATCGAGGACAATGGTTGCTAGATAATGAATTAGAATAATAATAATAATAATAATAATAATTCCCGTGCATATTCACACATATGTATATGTATATATATATATATATATATATATATGTATGTGCGTAAAATCGAGAGGGGGAGAGGTGGTTAAATTGACAGGTGTTAATAGCACACCCGAGTTAAACCTGACACCCAGGTGAACATTCAGCCGACCTGACAAAATAGGGTGACATGATTGATATGTGGCACTCCACAAATTGTCACGGGCAGCAATCGAGCTTATCACTATCCATATGTATGCTGATTGACACAACCTTCAATAGTGTACATTTATATATGTATATATATATATATATATATATATACATATATGAATATACGTGTGTATATGTATGTGTACTATATAATTTATTACGTGTATTAAATTAAAAATTCCTCCTAATGTTCCCGTTCGGTGTCCTTCTAACATCGATCCTCATATATGAAACTAACTCGATATACTGATAGTGATACTACTGATAGTGGGTCATTCTCTGCATCCCGCCGACTCTGACCCTTGACCAACTGACTCCAACGGTCACTCGCGTCACGCTTTCAAAGTGCCTATATCCCTTGCTGTTACATGATACTGATCAGTGATATGGCCATATGTATGTGATACATAACGCACTATACAAGTATAAATTGTAGAGGAACATGTAGTGTATTACTATTATTCCTCTCCCTTCCCCTGCTTCCGCCTCACCCACTGGAGGCATTGTTATTATTTGTTGTTTCTCTATATTTGAATATACACGTGTATATATATATATCGTGTGGCGTTACATGATAGGACACTATATATATATATATATATATATGTGATGTATAAAACTTATGCGAGTATAAAGGCACGTAAGGGAATATCCCCTACTGGCCACCCTGATTCTGTGTACTACTTTATGGGTGGCCCCTCCCCTGGGTGGGACAGCTGGTGCCACCCCCCCCCCCCCCCAGTGCCGCGAAAACTGTCACTCACGCACTGGAATTTTATATATGAATATACATGTGTATATCTATATATGTATCTGATATATGAGGTCGCACTACACAATATATATAGTATATATAATTATATATATAATATATATATTATATAATATATATATATTATATATGTATGTGTGTTTATCTGGTCATATGAGGTGGCACTACAGGATAACATACAGACACACATATATATATATACTGTGGTGTCACCTCATACTCATTGATCAAATACACACAGATACACACATATATATGTATATATATACCTATTTACACATATACGGTGAATCAAAATAAGGCTGTGTACATGCTTGGTTGGAAGTGTGTATGCATACGTGTGTGTAGGGGAGGAGGCGGGTAGCGAGGGCGGGGGGTGTCGTGTCCTACGGTGTATCAGGTAGGGAGGGAGGGGAGTGATGCCTACCACTGTACCAGTACCACTGTGGGCTGCTAATAGAGGCAGCGGGCACACCTGCACACATGCACACACGGGACCTACCGCTCACACACGCCGCACGCTCTGTGTCACACAGGTAAATACAGGTAAATACTCCACTTTTACATCATCCGCGCTAATTTGGTGTCTGTGTCACTGTCAGTGTCACTGTCAGTGTCTGACTGGCCGCACCTCTGCACCAGGCAGCTGTCATATATATATATATATATATATATATATATACATAGTTACTATGTATATATTATAAACATAACACTCACACAACAAACGAACTATATACTATGATACTGATAGTATATAGTTGCTTGGTTGTTGGAGTTTTATGTCCTGGCAACATCTAACTTAAGCCATATCAGGACGGGTACCGACTTGTGACAATGCATACTCATGGCGACTTTATAGTGCTGCTCCACTGGGACTGGGAGAACAGGCCACCAACACCATTACCTGATATCCCATTCTGACACTGAGCCAACCAGTCCTTGCCCTATCCTAATGTAGTAATAATGCCGAGTGCCTGGCTTGGAAGCGACAAGTACCAATTTTATAAGTCATTGGTTTGACTCCCGACCTTCTGCACGGGCAGCCTGCGTGATCTCTCTCTCCCTCTCTCTTTCCCATCCTGATATGACCTTAGATGTTGTCAGGACGTAAAACCCCAACAACCAACCAACTCTCTATATGCATACACATATATATATATATATATATATATATATATATATATATATTTATTTATATAGATACATATACATATACTATGCATATATACATATATATATATACATACATATATATATATATATATATATATATATATATATATATACACAACCAGCATGGCGGTTACAGGCAATGCTATCCTCTTGCCCTGCCATTAACACTCATCACGCGTGTACAAGCTCCTACTAGTACTAGTACTACCAGCGGGGGCGTCCACGGCTGTCGGGGACCAGCATACTGTGGCTTTAGTTATAATACAGGGACCGGCGGGTCCCAGCTGCAGCCATGGCTAACCAGCAGAGGTCTGGCTGTCTGTACTGCGGACCGACTGTTTGGCAATGCTTGGTGAACTCCATTAGATGTGCGTTAAGCAGGTCATGCACCAGAAATAGCTCATGCACGCCGGGAACTGGGGGTGACACAGCTGACACTCGCTTCCGTGTGTTGTCGTTTTGTGTCTGTCGGGCGGACGTGTGTTAGTTTGGCACGGTAGTTTTTGTATTGGAATTACATTAACCAACAAGTTATATTCATAAATGTATATATATATAATGTATGTATAACTAACTATGTACCCACACATATATCCATATACACATGTAGACATTGTATCCTGGCTATTTAATTTATGAATAACAACGATGCTATGCATAGAGATAGCTACATGGACTTCAATAGGTCCATCAAAGGAAACCACCGAAATAACTGATTAACCCATCACAAGCTGCCAAGCGCAGGTTCAGAACCAGGTCGATGTGGTTATCTACAACATTGACAAGCCGTATCTGGAACGCCCTGATTGTGTTTGATATCAATTCAATCCAATACTTCATTTCAGACTCGGCATAGTGGAACTTACATAAATTGGTCCATAGTAGGTCCATTAAAAAATATATGTGAATAACATACACGTGATAGTATGGATGCTACAATCCTAACCATTGATAGCCTTCGAGACGTTGAGCTTCCCAACAGATAGCCGAGTAAATAAGGATTGGTTGCTTGTTGGGGTTTTGCGTCCTGGCAACATTTAAGGTCATACCAGGACGGTGTCAATAACAAGGAAGGACGGACCCGCCCGTGGGCTTTAAGTTTAAGAGGCGCTTACTCCGATCAGGGAGCGCAGATAGCGCCCGTACGCGGACACACTGATGAAGGTGTGTCACGGTGGCGCCACCTGGAGGCAGTGACCATTACTACAGAGGCTGTGTTTGGGAGGAGCCTCGGGGTGAGGGGAGTGGAGTGGGGAGGGGGGGGGGAGTGGGGAGGAGGGGGGTGGAGAGAGGGCCGACACACTCTGTTGTCTATTTGAAGATGCCAGGCAGCGAATACACTTAACCTGGATATTCTGGAACATCTTCTGAAACAGAGGCTGCAGACCTGGTGTTGCTGGCCAGGTGTTGTGTGTGTGTTTGTGGGTGTGGGTGTGGAAGTGAGGAGTGGGGGGGGGGGGGTGACTGCGCCTGCGCACAAATGTTCCCATGCCACGGATATCAATCAGAACAATATAGAACACTGCTTTAACTGTACGTACATAACCTGCAGGCGCAGTGTATTAGTTGTAGCGTCAGTAGTGTAACTGTAAGTGATATATATATATTGTATATTGTCTATTATTACTATGTATGTTACTATGTTTGCCGCTATTATATTTCTGTAACTGGTAAATATATATATGTGGTATAGCTGGTAAATACATTACATTACATATATAACTACGTATACCAATATGTATATGCTTGTTTGTGTGTTGTTTTACGTCCTAGCAACATCTAAGGTCATATCAGGACGGGGTATGTATATGTAGACCTGTACACAAGTGTACGCCACATATACATATATATATATATTACATATATAACTATTTTTTCCACTATATATTTCTGTACACAAGTATATATGCTATATATATGACGTAAATGGGAAACATATTACATTACATATGTAGTATGCACTGACCTCTCAGACAACAAGCCACATAGACAGCTAGGCGTGGGTATGGTGATGACACCAGGGAGCCAAGGCGGTGTAATGGTTCGCACACTGGCCCGAAACGCAAGAGATGTGGGTTCGATTCCCTCTCAAGGCGCACTATTTTCCATTTTCATCACCCCCGCGACGGAAATAAAACTATACATACCACTACATATGGAGTACTGGACGTGGTGGCAGAATCGGTAGAGGGCAGACTTCCCGTGCAGAAGGTCTGGGGTTCGAGTCCCAGCCAAGTCAAACCAATAAGTTATAAAATTGATACTTGTGGCTACCTAGCCTGGCTAGGATACGGCAAGGACTTGTTAGCTCAGTATCAGGATAATGTGACTGAGTGTGAAATTGGGTCATGGTGCTAGCAGTCTGGTCTTCCAGTGGGGCAGCACTATAAAGTTGCCATGAGTGCGAACCGTAACAAGTCGGTACCCGTCCTGATACGACCTTAGATGTTGCTATGACGTAAAACAACAACAAACAAACTATGTATAGAGATCTGACCTCAATTGTACGCTATATTTATATATATATATAAATATATATATGGTGTAAGTGAGAACTATATTACATTACATACACAAGCATACAAGGTTTTTATCGCGCACACAAAGCGCCGTCTCTTTTTACAACAGGTAGAAATAGAGCACTGGATTCAAAGGGTGAAATGGTGCGTGTTGCTTGGTGAGGTCACCGGGTCATGTACAGTAGGGACCCCCTCCCCCTCCTCTCTATGCCCTCCCCTCCCCTCTACTCACCCCCCCCCCCCCTCCACACACACACAAACCCTCGCTTCCACACGGCAGTGTATAAGCTATGGTTGTGTGTTCATACTTTTACAAATAAACAAGCGTGTCTGGATATGTATATCTCGATTATTATAAGTAGTAAAAGAGTTCTACCTTATTATTTCAGATGTTTTGTTTTTTTACTTCTCTCTCTCTCTGTTCTTCTCTGTTGAGTCAAACCAATGACTTATACAATTTATACTTGGTACTTGTCACTTCCCAGCCTGGCACTTGGCATTAATAGAATAGGGCAAGGACTGGTCAGCTCAGTGTTAGGATAATGTGACTGAGGGGGATATCAGCTCATGGTTCTGGCAGCCTGATTTCCCAGTTGAATGCGCACTGTCACAAGTTGGTACCTGTCCTGATATGACCTTAGATTTTGCCAGGACGTAAAACTCCAACAACTAACCAACCTCTCACTCTCTCTTCCGTCCTGATATGAGTATGACCTTAGATGTTTGTTTGTTTGTTGTTGTTTTACGTCCT
Organism: Branchipolynoe longqiensis; assembly: GCA_030323885.1. Lineage (NCBI taxonomy): Eukaryota > Metazoa > Annelida > Polychaeta > Phyllodocida > Polynoidae > Branchipolynoe > Branchipolynoe longqiensis. The sequence goes on from CM059186.1 coordinate 158,715,548, forward strand.
AGCAACATCTATGGTCATATCAGGACGGGTACCGACTTGTGACAGTGCGCACTCATGGTGACTTTATAGTGCTGTCCCACTGGGAAACCAAGCCGCCAGCACCATGACCTGGTATCCCACTCAGTCACATTATCCTGACACTGAGCACACCAGTCCTTGCCCTATCCTAATAATGCCGAGCGCCTGGCTAGGAAGCGACAAGTGTCAATTTTAAAGTCATTGGTTTGACTCGACCGGGACTCGAACCCACGACCCCACGATCTACCAGCATGGGAGACGGACGCTCTAACTCATTCGGCCATCCCGTCTGGTCTTTAGATGTTGCCAGGACGTAAAACTCCAACAACCAACCAAGCTCTCTCTCTCTCTGCCATCCAGTAACTGGCGGGTGGTGTGTTAGTAACTGTTAGTAACTGGCGGGCGGTGTGTTAGTAAGTGTTAGTAACTGGTGGGTGGTGTGTTAGTAACTGTTAGTAACTGGCGGGTGGTGTGTTAGTAACTGTTAGTAACTGGTGGGCAGTGTGTTAGTAACTGCTAGTAACTGGCGGGCAGTGTTTTAGTAACTGTTACTAACTGCCGGGTGGTGTGTTAGTAACTGTTAGCAACTGTTAGCAACTGGCGGGCAGTGTTTTAGTAACTGTTAGTAACTGGCGGGTGGTGTGTTAGTAACTGTTAGTAACTGGCGGGCGGTGTTTTAGTAACTGTTAGTAACTGGCGGGTATTGCAGGTATTGCAACACTTCAGTAAGTTTAACGCCCCTGCCCTGCAGAGTTGTAAACCACTGCCTTGTGGTACAGGTTCTTGACAGAACCGAAGGCTAAGGGAGCAAACCCTAAACAGAAAACCATGTCACTGTGGCAGCATTAAGGGCGGTTGATGTATGGAACTCCCAACATCTCCCGACCAGCCACTGCAGGGACAAATAGTTTTGCGCCTGTCTTGACATGTTCTTGCCGGTGTGAAACCTCTATTTGCTCCCCGAGAGAGTGCCGCTGGTAACTTGCAAAAGCCAGCAGCACTTCAACACTTTTGCAGGCAGCTTTCATGAAATGTACAATCGCACAAGGAGAGCGGCAGTCAAGTAATGAAAGCAGTCTTTGTCGCATCACGACCGACAGCATGATGATGATGAGTAACTGGCGGGTGGTGTGTTAGTAACTGTTAGCAACTGGCGGGCGGTGTTTTAGTAACTGTTAGTAAACGGCGGGTGGTGTTTTAGTAACTGTTAGCAACTGGCGGGCAGTGTTTTAGTAACTGTTAGTAACCGGCGGGTGGTATGTTAGTAACTGTTAGTAACTGGCGGGTGGTGTGTTAGTAACTGTTAGCAACTGGTGGTCGGTGTATTAGTAACTGTTAGTAACTGGCGGGCAGTGTTTTAGTAACTGTTAGTAACTGGCGGGCGGTGTGTTAGTAACTGGCGCATGCTCACCGGCCCCCTATTTGTGCTAGCTGTATATTATAGGCCCTTTATGATGCTGGTGCCTGCATGTGTGACTGACTGACCACCACCTGTTGTTCAGGGTGCTTTGTCTCGTTTCCATTCACACGAATCACCGAGCGTTGAGGAATGTGCATACACGGGCCGAGCTTGGGGTTGGTTGGTTGGTTGTTGGAGTTTTACGCCCTGGCAACATCTAATGTCGTATCAGGACAGGTACCGACTTGTGACAGTGCACATTCATGACGACATTTTAGTGCTGCCCCACTGGGTGATCAGGCCAGCAGCACTGTTATCTGATATCCCACTCCATCACATTAACCTGACACTGAGCTAACCAGTCCTTACATCCTTACACTATTCTAATAAGGCACAGCGCCAGGCTAGGAAGTGACAAGTATCAATTTTTTAAGTGATTGGTTTAACTCAACCGAGAATCGAATTCCTGACCTTCCACACGGGAAGCCTGTGTTTTACCAATAGGGCCACTGCATTCGGTATTTATAGAGAGAGCCATATTACTAAAATATATATAAATGTGTATGTATATGTATGCATATATGTATTTATGCTGAGATAGTGTAGTCTTTAGTTCCATATATATATTTATTTTCAATATATATATATATATATATATATATATATATATATATATATAACTAAAGGCTCTATTACAGAGAGCGGCGGTGGGAGCATTCCAGAACCAACAGAAAATTATGCCAGCATTCAATATTCACGGCAGTATACTTTAGTTTAAGCAAGAAGCACTGCATAAAATTATGAACATTATATCGCTGATTTACAACATATGTGAATTTGTGATGTGTAAGCATTATGCGAGTATAAAGGCGCTGAAGAGATTTATTATTATTTGTTATAATCATTAACCCAACGAGTATTGCTGACAACTACACTGCAACTCTCTCCTTTCCCGCTTGTATGTTCCAGATGCGGCGAGCGTACATAGCCGAGACGTGTGTACATGCCGGATACCGGAGGAGGGAGAGCTAGCCGGACGCCGGACCCTGCTGGGCTTCACCCCCCACACCCGCACTGTGTCCCATGCAGGCCAGTACAGCCTGAGGACCTCTGAGGGCCTCTGAGGGCCTTCAGCGAGGTGGGGGAGGGGGCCGAGCATGGCCCTACAGCGTCCGCCCACCAGAGGCCTGGCGAACACTGGGGGCGCCACGGGTCCTACTGCTGTTGCTGCTGCTAATGGTATACATCGGGCAGGATGTGCCCACACCAAGACATGTATACATTACCTATTGGTGTGTAACTTTAGTTTCTCGCTGCCCGCCAGTGGGAGCTCTCGCCACTAGATAGCGCCACCACTACAGAGGCCTGGCGAACACTGGAGGCGCCACGGGTCCTACTTCTGCTGCTGTTGCTAATGCTATGCATCGGGTAGGATATGCCCACACCAAGTCGCGTGTACATTACCTACTGGTGTCTAGCTTTAGTTTCTCGCTGCCCGCCAGGGGTGTTCTCGCCACTAGATGGCACCACCGCTAAGCGGCAATTAGCTCCCCGCGTTTCTGTGTGCACGCCTGACCGCCCGGCGTCGCTTGTGACCCAGCGTCTACGGGATGGTCCCGGCGGTCGCTGCCAAACTGAGGAGTTTGTAGCCAACTGGGGAATATTTACTATAACCAGTAATAATAATAATAAGAATTTATCACATGCTACATTAAGAGCTACATGGCGCGCAGAATGAAGGCATAACACGTAATGAGCACACACACACTGCTGCTGTCGGCGCCAACCGGACTAGGCGGTGTGGGCTCCCGCTGCCGGTGGTTGGTTAGTAGGTAGCTTGGGTTTGATTGAGTATGGTTTGCTCGCTCTACCAGGGTGAGGGGTGCTGCGAGGAACGGGGAGAAAAAAGTCAAAGAGAGAAAGAGAGAGAGAAAAGTTGTGACGTGGCAGAGGGCACCTCGCCGGGGTGGACTTGCGTAGACTCAGGGCGTTAAGTGGAATCGCCATTTAACAAAAAATGTTTTAGAAAATACTACAAAAAACAACGATAGTAATTTTAACAGGTTTATTAATTTTAAAAAAAGGACATCATGGCCCGGAAATGTATAGTTTTCCATCCTGACGGAAGGGCAGTCCGTGTATGAATAGACAATATACAACATTGATGTGTGTGCATATTTATAATGTATACCCATTGGAGCCTTTGAAACTGAGGGTTGATTAACTGGTGCTCATTTGTATGCGGGTACCCGACGCCCTCTCTCGCGTAAGGATGCCAAGAGCTGCGGGAGAACACGCCCTGCTCTGAAGGTTGTACGTAGGCTGCACCGGGTCCAATGGGAGTCCCTGAGCATGTCTGGTGTTGCGCCCGGATCGACGCGCCTTCCCGGGCGAGATAAAGTTGGTTCCACCTGTACAGTGGCCGCGTGCATAGTCTCAGGTTATTGCTACCATATCAGTATGAGGTGGAGCCCACAGCGGTGAGTGGGTGATGAGTGAGTGCGTGAGTGGGCGATTGACTGAGTGAGTGAACCTAGCTTGGAGGAGAAGGAAGGTGCAGGAAGGAGTTTGGACACTGACGCCTGATGCGGCGGGAACAGGCTTGGAAGAGAGCACCTTGAGCTAGTTGACTGCCGTCACCCCTCATCACTGTCACCACCACTCCACTGTCACCGCATCACTGTCACTACGCTGGTGTCAGCACTCCACTGTCAGCACTCCACCGTTACCATACCAATATCACCACGCCACTCTCAGTACTCCACTGTCACCACACCACTGTCATCACACCACTTTCAACACACCGGTGTCATCACTCCACGGTCATTAGACCATTCCATTGTCACCAGTCCACTGTCAACACACCGGTGTCATCACTCCACTGTCACCAAACTGGTGTCACAACTCCACTGTTACCAAATCATCATCACCACTCTGCTCTTACCACTCCAATATCACCACGCCACTGTCAACAAACAAACTGGTGTAACCATTCCACTGTCACCACGCCGATATCACCACTCCGCTGTCACTACTCCAATATCACCACACTACTATCAACACACCGGTGTCATCACTCAACTGTCACCAAACTTGTGTCACAACTCCACTGTCACCAAATCAGCATCACCGCTGCGCTGCCACCACTCCGCCGCTGTCACCACTCCACTGTCATCGCTGCCCTGTCAATCAGCAGTCAGCAGTCAGCACTGCGCTGTCAACCACGCTCCGTCACCATGTGTACCTACGGACTGCCCCGCGTCGTCATCCAGTTCCTCATGCACATGCAGCAGCACCGCGACGGGCTCAAATGGAACATCACCGACGGCCACCACAAGATCACGCTCACCCTCACCTGGACGTTCAAGAGGACCGGCAAGAGCTGTAAGGAAACGCTCTGGGAGCGCATCCAGCGATTGCTGCGCCTGTCGAGCGCCGAGAACACGGACGGCATCCCGCCGGAGCTGTGCAAGTTCCTAGACTCGTCCCCGAAGCGCCCCTTAGTGATGTCCCCAGTCAAGAAGAGCCCCAGCTGGAGCCGCGCCGGGGGGCACCGCCAGTCGTCGCTGCACTCGCCACCGGAGGGCGCGGCGGGCGGCAGCGGCATCGGCGGTGTCGGCGGGCCAATGGACGGCGCCGGCCGCATCCGCTTCAGCTGGCCCGGGGCGAGTTCCCCGATCGCTATCAGACCGCCGATGCAGCGGCAGGCGTCCACCCCGCTACCGGAGGGCTCCTATTCGCACTACCCGGGCGCAGTGCACACGCACCAACACCGCTACGGCTCGCCCAACCTGCTCACGCGCAGTGACAGCAGCGCCAGCGCCCCCTCGCGAGTGCGGCTCAGCTTCCGCACGGAGGAGGACCTGCAACGCTCGCTGGAGGACGTGATGGAACGTACACGGATCCAAACTCAGGAGCAGTTGAACGCCATCCGCGAGGAGTGGAACCGCTCCATGGCCGAGTGTTCCAGTTGGCCGCGCCGCACGCACTCGGCCGACGAGCCGCGGACGCGCCGCTCCCTGTCCACGCTCACTACCCCGCGCTCGTCCATCGAGCTGCTTGACGGCGCGTCCGACACAGCGAGCACGTCAACCACCACCACGCCCGCCGCCGCCGCCGCCGCCGCATCGGCCGCCGCCGCCGCCGCCGCTACCCTCTCCGTCTCAGGCGCCATCGACGCCCGGCACTGCGTGGCGGCCGTCTCGGGCGTTGTGCCCACTCCGATCAGTCGCAGCGCCAGCGCCGAGAACCCGAGCGCGGCGGCCGTGGCTGCCGCCGCCTCGGCCTCGGCATCCGGCGGCGGGCTAACGGCGACGGCCACCAATCGGAAGGATATCAAAACCGTCAATGACACGGTGCAGAAATGTCTCAGCTCGTGTGACAAGATACTATACAGACACTCCACTACGATCACATAGCATGAGGCGTCTGGGGCGGTGACCCATGGCCGAGGCAGGGGCAGGAGGAGTCGCAGCTGCGAGGTTTAATCCCCGGCCCCTTCCCTCTCCCCGCCTGCCCGCCCGGCCTCCCCGCCGACGGAGGGAGGCGGGCGGGCGATTCGGGTATCGCACGCACACGGCAAGGGCACCCGTTGCCTCCGTGAGAAGCATATCACAACACGCGCAATGTTACACCATGAGGACGTTTCACCAAATACATCACGACCGGCAGGACATAGCACGAACTAGTACAACACACGGCCGCATTATATGTATATATGTATGTATGTATATATATATTTCTATATATATATATATATGTATATATATATGTATATGTGTATATATATACATACCGAGTGGCTTGCTGACAGCCACCCACACTGACATGTATAAACCAAAGGAACAACAACAATTTCTGTTTAAAACGAACAACAAGACAGGAAGCAATGCTGAAAGTTAACGAACATGCCGGTGGAGATTCGTTACCTGTAGATCTAGTCGTTGATAGTGCTACTTTTAGGTACATGAACACTGCTGAGGTAATGTAGCTTTTAGTTCTCTATTTATCACTCATTCTCCCATAGGGCCAGTACTCGCCTATCTCTTTTGATCTCTCTTTTTTAGTTATTTTATTATTATTATTGCTATTATTATTATTACTATTCGGGGTAACACCTGCGGTGTATCTCGAACAACACTTTCGGGCAATTTGTGTAATAAACACAATGATTTGGCACCACATGGTTTGCACCAAAAACAAGAGGGAGAATGACAAAAAAACAAAAAAGCATGATTTACTAACAATAACACTTTCCCACGGAACTTATTTTAATGACAGTCTCTTTTTGAAAATAAATGTTAACACCTGGTAGTCTCTGACCAATGTGTCGGTAACAATGTGCAAGCAATGTACACACTGTACAAATAAGAACAGGTTATCGAGAGAGAGAGGAAGAGAGCGAGGGAAGGAGAAATAAAGAGTGCAAAAGAGAGAGAAAGAGAGAAAGGCTCATTCTGTCCTACTGGTCACAGTTCTGAATCCAATTGGAAATTTTCTCCTACACACTGTGTAAACTGTATGTAAGCAAAGCTAAGTCAAAACCAGCCGGTCGGCTGGCCCCCTCCTGCCCGCCCGCCCGCCAACATGCCAGGGGCCGGGCGGAAACCCTTTCCCATGCAGGAGTCGCGCAATGCAGTGTGGGAGAAAAGGAAAGAAAGTCAGCAGTGCGTCAGTTGAGAAGCAAGCAAGCCGCAGCGGCACATTGGGAAGGCACAGTGTGAACAGTCTAGTCGATACCTGCGGCCCGTGATGGCGGTGGATCCATACGCGTGTTTCTGTGTCAGTGTGTGTTAGTGTTAGTGTGTGTGTGCACACACACCGCCGCACACACGCCGATGTGCGCTTGCGCAGAGAGGTGAGCGCCCCCTATACGCCTTCAGCGCCATGGTTGTAACGCAGCCGCCACAACGCTGACGTTGTGGTCGGACTGTCACCATCCCAGACCCAGGAAACACCAGAGTCAGTGACAACGCCGCCGAGTGACCCCCCTCATCAGTGGGGAGGTCACGGCAGGAAGAAATTATCATTTATATATATTTAATAAGAATACGATCGGTTGTTGGAGTTTTACGTCCTGGCGACATCTATGGTTATATCAGGACGGCAAATAATAATAAGATCAAACACCCAAACCATCAGACAAAACTTAATATTGCATAGTCCGATGGTTTAGAATTTTTCTCATTTACTGAAATAAACATATCAGGTTGATCATTATACTCTACCTTACTTTATTTACTTTGAAGTAACTTTTATTTTAAATGGCTAAATTTCGAGATATTTGAAGTGCAACCATGCTAAATTTAAATTTGGACTAGCACGCTAGAACTCTGACACCATAGCCTTCTACAGTAACAGGTCCTATTAAGCTGATTCAGTATTCTCTTATATGTGATGACAAATGTTTAATATTAATAACTTCACCAGCATCTAAGTTAGATATGTAGAATCAAATGTAGATAATTGTTTTAGTTTTGAAAATTTGATGTTTTCATCGGACTATGCAGCTTTAAAAGGTCATCGTAAAGCAAACAAACAAACAAACAAACAAACAAGCCAATCTGCTCCACCAGGCCAACAAACAACCAAAATTAATCACGAATACAACCAACACCAACACAAAGAAATGTTGTCATGAAACTTGTGTTTTGTTAGGATTGTTCACAATCTCCAGTCCGAACACCCTCACGGGGCATAGTTGGAAACAAGCTATGTTATGTGCATCAACAAACACCGAAATGATTTTGTCACAAATCCTGGCTAGAGAGATTTCTGATCGTTGTCTATAGTAATAATAATAATTGTTATTATTATCATTATTATTATTATTATTATTATCATCGCTACTATAGCTGCACTGGCATACTGCACTACACAGTAATGCACATGTAGCTAGTTAGCTCGCTAGGTGGCGCCAGTCTTTCACACGGTGAAAGGAACTGTACTGGACGCCGTTAGACTGAGGTCCCTGCATGAGCAGTAGACTTGTCCCAGTATCCATGGTAACACTGGATCCGTATTTACCAGCAGGACACACAATCCTCCACACTCACCCTCAGCCCCACTACCACACCATTTCCACCCTCAGTTCCACCCTCACACCACACCCACACCCACACCACCACACACCCTCACCTCCATACCCACGCCACCCCCACCCTCACACTCGTCCACCACACTCACCCTCACACCTACCGTCACACCCCCACCACCACCACACCACACCCAATCTCACCACCACATCACGCCCACACCCGCACCACACCACACCAACCCTCACACTCCCCACACCCCCATCCTCACACACCCACACTATGCCAAACCTCATACCCACTCCGGACCACCACATACACCCTCACACCCACCCTCACACCCACCCTATCCCCCAACACCCACCCTATCCCCGACCACCACACCACCCTAACCCTAACCTCCACACCCAGTCTCTCCCTATTTATCCAGCAGCAACATAAAGCTCCAAAACACCGCCCTCCCCTCAGCCCCCACCCCACACCTCCGGCCCCCACCCCAACACCCCGGCCCCCACCATGAGCACCCCCCGCCCCCACCACCACCAGGCGGCGCCTTACAAAGCCTTCCCTGGCATCCAGCCCCGCCCATTCAGCAGTAAGCTCATTGCCCGGCACCGCTCCCGGCAGTCCTGCCGGCTGTACACAGGAGTCTGCCGACACTCTAGCCACCCAACCCCCCGGCATGCCTCCACCCACCCCGTGGCCTCTGACAACCCGAATCACATCATTCCCACTGAAGCATTCGTTACGGATCCACGTGCAGCCAGCCGGTGGGTTCCCGATGAGGCGATCGGGGAATGCCATCCTCCTCTCAGGGGTTCTTTCTATCCACTCTCCCTCTCACCCTCCTACATTCAACCCCCCCTCCAACCCACCCTCCCACCTTCCCAGTCTTCCTCCCACTTCCCCTTCCACCCTCCCACATTTCCACCCCCCTCCCACCACCCCCTCCCACCACCCCCTCCCGCCTTCCCAGTCTTCCTCCTACTTCCCCTCCCACCGTCTCACTCTCCCTTCTTCCCAATCTCCCTCCTACTTTCCCACTCTCCCTCCCACTCTCCTCCCCCCGCTCTCCCTTCCACTCTCCTCCCACCATCTCACCTTCCCAGAATCCCTCCCTCCCTCCCACTTCCACTACCATCTTCCCACTCTCCCTCCTTCCCAATATCCCTCCTACCACCCCAATCTCCTTCCTTCCCAATCTCCCTCTCACCTTCCACTCTTGTTCCTTCTCAATCTCCCTCCATCCTTCCCACTCTCCCTCCATCCGAACCTCTCTCCCACCTCCACACTCTCCCCCTTCCCTCTCTCCCTCCATCCCAACTTCTTTCCCACCTCCACACTCTCCCTCCTTCCCACTCTCTCTCCATCCCAACCTCCCTCCCACCATCCCACTCTCCCTCCTTCCCACTCTCCCTCCATCCCAACCTCCCTCCCACCTCCACACTCTCCCTCCTTCCCACTCTCCCTCCATCCAAACCTCCCCCCCCACCTCCACACTCTCCCTCCTTCCCACTCTCCCTCCATCCCAACCTCCCCCCCACCTCCACACTCTCCCTCCTTCCCACTCTCCCTCCATCCCAACCTCCATCCCACCTCCACACTCTCCCTCCTTCCCACTCTCCCTCCTTCCCACTCTCCCTCCATCCCAATCTCTCTCCCACCTCCACACTCTCCATCTTTCCCACTCTCCCTCCATCGCAGCCTCCCTCCCACTTTCCCTCCTTCCCACTCTCCCTCCATCCAAACCTACCCCCCACCTCCACACCCTCCCTCCTTCCCACTCTCCCTCCATCCCAACCTCCCTCCCAACAGTCTCGTTCCCTTCCCATATCAAATCATTGTCATTTCCACCTACCTACAACTACCCATACCTTCTCACACCCATATTCATCCACACCGACCCACCCACCCACACCCCCTGGACTTAATGAAACCGGGTATGGTAAACACCACACCTCTCTCTGTCTAGTAGCTGCTTCTTCCGTTCATTTTCTGAAGGTTGCTTCACTTTGGAAGCTGCTTTACCTTGGAGGCTGTTTCACATTGGAAGCTGTTTCATATTGGAAGCTGCTTCACTTTAGAAGCTGCTTCATATTGGAAGTTGTGTCATATTGGAAGCTACTTTGTGGAAGTACCTTCATATTTGAAGCTGCTTCATATTGGAAGCTGCTTCAAACTGGAAGCTGCTTCATGTTACTGTCTGATTCACTTTGGAAGCTGTTTCACTGGGGAAGCTGGTTCACATTGAAAACTGCTTGCTGTTGGAATCTGTTTTGCTTTGGAAGCCGCTTCACATTGAAAGCTGCTTCACATTTGAGGCTGTTTCACCTTAGAAGCTACTTCACGTTGGAAGCTGCTGCATAAGGAAGCTGCTTCATATTGGAAGCTGTTTCACAAGGAAGCTGCTTCATAGTGGATGCTGCTTCACATTGGAAGCTTCTTCACTTCGGAACCTGCTTCATTTTGGAAGCTGATTCACATTGGAAGCTGCTCCACATTGGAAGCTGCTTCACTTAGGAAGCTGTTTCACATTGGAAGCTGTTCCACATTGGAAGCTGCTCCACATTGGAAGCTGCTTCACATTGGAAACTGTTCCACATTGAAAACTGCTTCACTTTGGTGGAGCTTCATTTGAACAGCACCACCAATTTAGCTAATTGGATCTCATGGGTATTTCTTTTTTAATATTATCATTATTGTTCTCGATGGAAATAATGTTTTTAAGTAATGTGTTTTAGTGTGGTCAGCCAAACATACATGCTGTCCATTGTGTTTTGATACGAGGAGTGTTCGAGTGATGCAACATCCTTCAGTGTACAGTTTATTAGAAGAAGAAAACTAAGAACAAAAGAAAAGGAAGAGAAAGAAAACCCATCTTAAAGACTGAAAGAAAAAAAAGGTGGCTTCATCGTAATTTAGACATCCATTCTTCTATTTACCAGAAGAACCAGTTGATGTTAAAACTGCATGTAAATGTGTTTTCTTAGCGGTATTCGCTCAAAGATTTAAGGATCGTTGCGAATATCAACCGTCTATTGTGTTTAAAAAAATTAAATTGTTAGGGAAGAAAAAGTTTGTTGATAACATTTTTGTCCTATGTGTTTATCAAAGGTTTATATATATATATATTACACACAAAAAAAACTACCAAAAAAATCCACCCGAAATGTTATTATATTATATGAGTATTGTGTTACTACTGCCGCACTGCCTAGCTGCATGATCAGTGTAATGCTAGTCTTGACAAGAGCCCCGACTACAGAGACATTTAGAAGTCAGCGTCAGTGAGGTCTCAATCTGTACAAGTCTATAATTACAGTCATTGTGTGCGCCATGGTGGTGCTAGCCAGCCCCACGCTTACGCAAACTTCTACAGGGATTGTTCATCGTTTACACACCTTACCTCACAGGGCACAGACTTGACAATGCTCGCAGGTCTAACCGATTCCTAAACAAATTAAAAATAAATGGAACCTTAGCATCTATCGATCTATCCATGTAACTACTGAACTCATTTTGCTACAGAATTTCTAGCATGTCACAACAGATGACTGGTAGATTTTGCAACGCGAGTATTATTGTTATTGTATAGGTCTAATGGTGTTGAATCAACTCCACATATTGGGTGATGATGATGATGATATGGTTGGCTGGTGCTTTTTTTTCTATATACTAGGCTGGTCCGTAATGTTTGATGGATGGAATGAGATGGAATGAAGGCAATCTATTTCTGCATTTCACTCCAGTTGCTCTCTATTTTGTCCTCCTACTCCATTTACTATTGCTGCTGATAGAGACACCTCCTCAGTGTCCCCCCCCCCCCACACAAGCTCTGTCCCCCCCCCCTTTTTATACGTGTATAATGCTGTGAGTATGGACTATATGAGCTATCAAGCTGTGTATAAATATACTGTTTTCTCAAGTTTTCATGATCTCCGACATGTTGACAGCATCTGCGGAATAAAAGAGTCTTGGGTATTTTGTAAATAAAGTCTTGCCGAAAGGTCGTGAAAATGTCCTCCAAAAAAGAATTTGAAAGGATTTTGAATGGGTTTGTTTGTATTGAATTCAGCAGTTATATAACTTGGATGATCTGCCATACCAGGTTGGTTCAGATGAGGATTTATAGGACTGCACGGCTCGTGTGCAGTGTGCGTTTCTGATGGTTCCAACCATATCTGGTAAGTATTAAGACCATTTTCTTCTTGTCGTCCGTCAAGTTGCAAAGTGTGATGAAAACAACGAATTTTCAAAGCCGAAACAATTACCTAGATTTGATTCAATGTATCTAACTTAGATACTGGTGCACTTATTGAACAGTTGTCAACACATAGAAGGGAACACTGAGGTAATTTAATAGAACTTGTTACTACAGAAGCCTATCACTTTGATTTGATTCTATGGATGATACTAATTCGTTTATTTCGGCGTAAAGTGAATGCAATTTCAATTTATTAGAACATCTCACTGTTAAAGCCTATGTTGTCCAAGATGACCTAACTGGTCACCAGGTCACTCACTGCACTGCCCCCTAAGGCACCGAAGGATAGAAATACATAGAAAAATAAGAAAGCAACAAGGACTATTTATAATTACTTACAAGCAGGATAATTACATAAATAACACACTGTGCATAACCTGTTATGCATTAGATAAATATACACCAGAACATTTGAGAACCAAAAACCGGGGATGCAACTGGCCGAGAAAGTGGGTTACTGCACACGGAAATGGAGTGAGCCGAGTTGCCTGCATGATAGCAGACTGCCCGCCCTCCAAGGGGCTCAAGAACAGTCACTCACCACAATAATAGTAGGAGTAGTCAGCGCAAATGAGACTATACAGTGAACTGGGCAAGACATGTTATGTGTTGTACAAGAAGTTATGCAAGTTGTGAATGAAATAACTCATTATGTGTACATCACGGGCATAACCGACTGTATCTTTTGTTTGTTGTTGCTTTATGTCCTAGCAACATCTAAGGTCATATCAGGACAGCCACTGACTGTGACGGTGTGCACTCCCGTGCCCCCAGCTCTGCCAATTTGGATTTCCACCGCTGTGTATAACTTACAGCGTCATCAAAGGCCGGTTGCTCTCATACCATGTTTATGTGGTGTGGGAGGTTAAAAATCCCTTGGGTCGGTAAAAGTGTAGGCTCGGGCTTTCTATCGACCAGCAGTGGAATGAGGAAGACCAGTCGTCTATGACTGAAATTTCCCCTGCTTAAACAACTAATGGACCCCCAAAAAACAAAAAAAATAGTGCTGCCCCGCTGGGTGACCAGGCCACCAGTACCATGACCCAATATCCCACACATTCGCATTATCCTGATACCATGCCAACCGGTCCTTGTCATATCCTAGTAATACCAAACGCCATGCTAGGTAGCGACATGTATTAATTTGATAAGTCATTGGTTTGACTTGGCTGGGATTCCTGACCTTCCCCACGGGAAGCTTGCGCTTTACCGATAAGGCCATCACTTCCAGTACCTCGGAGATGGTGCTGGTAGAGCAACCTGGATGACGATTGGTTTGCTCCAAACAACCAAAGCCTTCCTCTTTCCAGTGTCCGCCCTGCTCATACTGGACTCATTCCCAAGTCCCACTTGATTTTTAAAGTTGCATAGTCCGATGGTTTTGAATTTCTGTCATTTTTCTGAGATAAATATATTAAATTGATTGTTATAACCTCACATTCGTTCGAAGTAACCTTTATTTTAAATGACTAACTTTTGAGATATTTGAAGTATAACCATGCAAAATTATTTTCGGGAAGCACACCAAACATCTGAGACCATATGCTTCTGCAGTAGCAGGTTCTATTAAATTGGCTCAGTATTTCCTAACTATTGCTTCATAAGTGCAATAGTATCTAAGTTACATATGTAGACAAAAATCTAGATGATTCATTTGGTTTTGAAAATTGGATGCTTCATCGGATTTTGCAACTGTGGTCGAATCGGTAGAGCGTGAGCATCGTGTGCTGGAGATAGGGAGTTTGGTTCCCGGTTGAGTCAAACCAATGACTTGAAAAATTATACTTGTCGCTTCCTAGCCTGGCGCTTGGCCTTTTAAGGCCTGGTCACATACACGTTAGTGGACATAGTTGAACATAGTGGAGGCTAACGTAGTTGAACATAGTTGAACATAGTTGAACATAGTTGAACGTACCGGCATCCATACTTCTCCATCATGCTAACTTGGTAATAACGTGGGTGGGCTGTGCGTTTCAATTTAATCTTTGGACTTGTTCAAAAGAGCGCTACGTTAGAGGCTGAATTTGCATCTGTGATGCTAACTTACTCTAGCATATGCGAGCATACTCTAGCATACTCTAACATAGCCATTAGTGGACGTAGTTGAACGTAGTGGAGGCTAGAGTAGTTGAATGTAGTTGAATGTAGTTGAACGTAGTTGAACATAGTTGAACGTAGTTGAACGTACCGGCATCCGTACCGTAACGTATTTATCCATACCGTAATGTATTTATCCATAACGTAACGTATATATCCTACCGTGCCTTAAAGTTGCATAGTCCGATGAAAATATCAAATTTTCAAAACCAAAACAATATCTAGATTATATTCTACATATCTAACTTAGATACTGGTGCACTTATTAAACATTTGTCATCACACTGAAGGGAATACAGATGCAATTTAAGAGAACTTGTTACTGCAGATTACTATGGTGTCAGAGTTTTGGCGTGCTTGCCAAAATTAATTTTGCATTGTTGTACTTCAAATATCTCTGAAGTTAACCATCTAAAATAAAAGTTACTTCAAAGTAAAGTAAGGTAGCCATATAGCGATCAATCTAATGTATTTATCTCAGAAAATGACAGAAACTCTAAGCCATCGGACTATGCAACTTTAGCATATTTCAACGAGGTTTAACATACTTACACCACATTTGACCCATGTTAGCCTCCACTAAGTTCACCTACGTTCACTGACGTGTGTGGTCGTAATCGATTAACACGACCTGAGTGACTCCGGTCACCCGAGTCGTCAGAATTTCAAATAGAACACCGCGAGTGGAGTTGACAAATACACGTGCCGTGTGCAAAACAACCCGACCCCAGTAACCCACCTCCTAGCTGGGGTTGGCAATGAGCGATGACGTCAGATTTGCGCTGGTACCGTCCTGCAGGATAACATCTACCAGTACCAGTCATACATGTTTTTTTTAAAGAATAACTTAGATTAATGAAATGGAAATATAGATAAACTAGGCCATCATAAAATACTTTAAATCCTATTTTGCTGTAGTTTTATCGATTATTAAAAAAAAAAAAAAAAAAGTGTCCACCCGAGCGCGGAGAAGCGTATTTGATTATTCGACCTGAGTCTGTAGGATGTGCGCATGCGCCAAAAAGTGGCTCGGGTGACCAGAGTCGATTAATCGATTACGCCCTATGTGACTGGGGCATAATATGATAGGGCAAGGACTGGTTAGCTCAGTGTCAGGATAATGTAACTGAGTGGCATAACGGGTCGTGGTGGCATCGGCCCGATTTCCAAGGGGGGCAGCACTATAAAGTCTCCATGAGCGTATACTGTCACAACTGGGTACCCGTCCTTATATGACCATAGATGTTGCAAGGACGTAAAACTCCAACAACCAATTATGCATACCAGCCAGAGCAATTAAGGGTTCTCTCAAAAACGCACTTACTGACCTGACTCCTAATTTCTGTGGAATGATCTAATAATGCAATACATAAAACATACAATTCACAATCACCACACAATGGAGGAGGCAAGCTGGGGAAGAATTAAACAAAGTTGTGCATGAAGATTCAGTGTGTGATGATAGAGAGTGGGAGTTCGGCATACGGCAGTGAAACACGGCTTCATAATGCCAAATGGATGGTCTTGGGGGGGGGGGGGGGGGGGAGGAAGGAAACAACACCCGCTTGTGTATAGAATCGATAGACTACATCGCCATTCCAGCTGTGCGGTGCATTGTGGGATGCATGGAAGATAAACAAACCCCTGCGAAGCACATGGCTAATGCTAAGACACTGGGTGCAGCTATGAAATGTGCTAGTTTCAGCTCATCTCAGCTCTTGTTTGAAACATAGAATACCAACTAAACAAATATATATAATAAATTAAGATGTTAATCTTTTATCTAGCATTGCATTTAGATCAATCTAATCAGCACATCTTTATACCATCTGCATTTAGATTGAGAAAAATCTGGGCACTCAACTAGTGTTAGAGCCATAGCCAGAGTCAGTTTTACTCATTTAATTCATGTTTTTATTTATATCCTATGGTTAATGACATTTGTTCGGTTAGGAAATGTGTAGGGTTAATCAGACATAGGTTAAATATTTCTTTGAAACAAGATTTTGTTGACACATTTGACATTTTAATATTTAGAACAAGAATTACTTATGTCTAATTAATGGTGATGTAAACGTCAGCCTGTAAAGTGAGTGAAATTGTATGTTTCTTAGCTCAGAATTCTATATTATGGAAAGTCGTGTCTTAAACACATTCATTATATTATCATATTGCATCCATCCATCCATGCATGTTTGTACCAAATTGTGATGTATTTTGATTAATTTAGAATAAAATCGAAGTTTTTCCCTAGGCATATCGGCAAACTCAATGGCCGTACATTTGCTGCCAATGCCGTTTTCAGCGCATGCGCACTCGGAACGGTGATCTCGTCTATTGTGTGTACACAGTGCTGGTATGTATGCCTGTGGTGCTGTTCATGACTAGACCGGACAGTGCCTTCCCGCCCCGCCACCCCCGCCACCCCCGCCACCCCCCCCGCCACCCCCCCCCCCCCCCCCCCATCCAGACAAACCGTAAATACCCCAGCCTGACTACGTAATAGGTCTGGAAGGAAGATAAAATAGGTATCAATAATGACATAACTGGATATTAAAACCTTGTTGTCCATATCACTATAATTACTGCCATGTTACTTGATAGTTAATCAGAAACTATCCACTCCCTCCCGCAAAAAACAAATTCAAATGACGCCATATATTGGGATTTTCTAATATCACATACATTATATATAGTATATACATTATACATAATATATGTTATATATTGTATATATTATATATATTATATATATTATGTATATTATGTATTATGTATATTTTATCTATTATTTATATTAGTTCTATTATATCTATTATATGTATTGTACATTATACATATATTATATATATTATAAATATAATGTATAATATATATAATATATATAATATATTATATATATAATATATATATACACATAGCCTCGGCGATTGATCGCTGTTCCTCACTCCCAGCGTGGTACATTGTCTCCCGACCTAGTTAAAAGGGGTTATTGCCTCAAGTCGATGGATATCGTCGAAAAAGCCTGCGTTTGTGTGACATGCCCATGGTTAAAAAAGACAGTTCAGCTTTTCATGAATTTTCTATTTACAGTACATCACTAAAATATGTGTCTGGAGAATGGAGTGATCGAGGGGCGTAGTTGTGTGAGCTGCCGGTAGGGGTGGTGGTTGGAGTTGCTGGCAACATCGAAGGTCGTCATATCAGGACCGGTACCGACTTGTGGTAGTGTGCATTCATGGTGGTTTTATAGTGCTGCCTTACTGGGAGATCAGGCAGATGGCACCATGCCCCAATATCCCATTCAGTCATATTATGCTGACACTGAGTCATCGTTTGACTCCACAGGGAACCAAACTCCTGAGCATCTACACGTGAGGCCTGAGCTCTACTGATTCGGCCACCACGCCCAGACGCTGGCAGTCGATGACTGAGTGAGAGTGGAGAGAGAAAGAGAGAGTATGAGTGAGAGCAATAGAGAGGAGTAGTCTCGTGGCATCATCTAATAATAAAACAAAGATATCCCCCCCCCCCAAAATGATGATCACAGCTGGGATTTTAACCAAATATAAATACAGCGTTCAGGGGTAGTAGCTTACTACTATACCAGTGTATATACTGCATCACCGGACGTGGTGGTCGATTCGGTAAAGCGCAGGCATCCCGTGCGGAAGATGGGGAGTTCAAATCCCAGCCGAATCAAACCAATGACTAATGCCAGGTACACACCTACCGTTTATCCGCACCCACCTACCATATACGATCTAAAACTGCCCGTTTCGCGCACAAAAGTCGTTAGGTGTGCGATCCCCTAGCACACCTACTGATTGCGATTCGCGACTTAAAACTCAGTCTTAGGGCTAAAACTGCTTGCTTACGATTGCGATTCGCGATTCGAAAAATGAATCGGCCCGTTTTCAGTCGTAAGCGGGACGGGACGGGGTCGCGAGTTTTACTGCGCGAATCGTATACAGTAGGTGTGTACTTGGCATTACACATTTGATACCTGTCGGTGCCTAGACTGCGCTCGGCATTACTAGGATAGGGCAAGGACTAGTTAGCTCAGTATCAGGAATATGTGACTGAGTCGGAAATTCGGTCATGGTGCTGGCAGCCTGGTCTCTCATTGGGGCAGCACTATGAAATCACCATGAATGCACACTGTGCCAAGTCGGTGGCTGTCGTGATATGACTGTATATGGTGCCAGGATGTATGTAAGTCATTGGTTCGAATCCCACGATCTACCAAAACGAGAGACGGACTCATTCGGCCATCCCATCTTGTTTACACCTCCATCACACCAAAGTAGGTCTCAAAACATCCAACTCCCTTCTAAAACGGGCTGTGATCGGGGTAGAATGTGGCTGGAAGAAAATTGTGTGCCTACTCAAAGTTCTGGAGCACCATTCCGTTCTAGCCCATCCATTATGTTCGTAAAAAGACCCTAAAAAGTTGTTACTACATCCATTCCGTTCGCACACAGTTTGGGCCCATTCAACAACATTTTCAAGAACATAGTGAGAACTAGTTTGGTGTGATGGGGGTATTAAACATGATAGTGAATACTAGGAAGAAACCTTTCCCCACTGCATCGACCAATCGAGCTACTCTTCACTTTAATGGCCTATGTATTACATTAATTAAATATCGATTTTAGGTAACTACCATTAGCTACGTGAAACCTGCTTGTTTGTGTGTCTAGCATAAATCGATATAAGTATTTTAATTAAGCCACAATTACCCAGTGGATGGTTTGTTGTTGGAGTTTTCCGTCCTGGCAACATGTAAGGTCATATCAGGATGGGTACCAATGTGTGACAGTGCACAATCATGGTGACTTTATAGTGCTGTTCCACTGGGAAATCAGGCTGCCAGCACCATGACCCGATATCCCACTCAGTCATATTATCCTGACACTGATCTAACCAGTCCTTTCCCTATCGTATTAATGCCAAGCACCAAGCTCGGAAGCAAGACATATCAATTTTGTAAGTCATTGCTTTGACTCGACCGGGAATTGAACTCCCGATCTCCCCACACTGGAGACCTGAGCTCTACCGATTTGGCATCTGGTCTATGTCTATATATGCACATATATATATATGTATATATATGTATATATATATGGCGACAGTGGACTGTGTACAGTGTAAGTTGAGTCCTGACATTGTGCTTATCCAGTAATCAAGTAATGTGGCACAAGGCATTAACCAAAGAAGCCACAGCAGTGCACCCAATCCCCCCCCCGCCCCCACTCCCACCCATACCGCTCCCACCCCCAATCCCCCACCTCCCTAGTGCCGACTATCGGGTTCCAGTTCTATGCCGTCGTAACTCTTGGAACCTTTGAACGCCGGCGTTAAAGTTATCTGGCTGTACAGGTTGTGAGCGGCGCACATGAGTGCCTGTACACCAGACGCAGTAGCTAAATCGGTAGAGCCCAGACCTCCCGTGGGGATAGGGATTTCAATTCCCAGTCAAGTCAAACCAATGACTTACGAAGTTGATACTTGTCGCTTCCTAGCTTGGTGCACAACATTAATAGGATAGGAAAAGGACTGGTTAGCTCAGTGCCAGGATAATGGGACTGAGTCTCTTGTTAGGCCAATTTTGGAATACTGTCCACAAATTTGGAGCCCAATTTTTCGGAAAGATATTCTGGAGATCGAAAGGGTTCAGAGACGTGCAATGAAATTAGTTGCAGTTATAAAGGACTTACCCTATGAACAACGGCTTAGGGATTTGAAACTTCCTACCCTTTCCTACAGAAGGAAAAGAAGTGACATAATTGAAGTATTTAAAATTATGAAAGGTTTTGATAAAATAGATATGAACCAATTTTTCACCTTGAATAAAAGAGAAGGCAGTCGGGGCCATACTCTCAAACTAGTGAAACCCAGAGCCATTTCAAAGTTAAGGCAACACAGTTTCTCAAACAGGATCATAAATATATGGAACAGTCTCCCACAAAATGTTATTGATGCCGAGTCAATAAATTCATTCAAGAACAGATTAGAAAAAGCATGGGCTGATGATCCAGAGAAATTTGACCCCTTATTCACCACATGCTACTAATTATTCCTTGTGTTGCTTATTTACTTGCACTCAAGCAAAAATGAGAGACAAATAAGTGTTCACACTTCCTGTCTACCATTCGCTATTTCGAGTGTGATATCAGGTCATGGTGCTGGCAGCCTGATTTTCAAGTGGGGCTCACTATAAAGTCACCATGAGTGCGCACTGTCATAAGTCAGTACCCGTCCTGATATGACCTTAGATGCTGCTAGGACATAAAACTCCAACAAACCAACAAAGCCATATATATTGCCTGACACTGGAGTCGATCTTTGTGTTTTAGACTGAACCATTTCAATCAGGTTTTGAATATACGACAACAACAAACATTTGTTATTTACAATTGAATACGGTAGGGTGGATTTGGTCAGCATCCTATTCAGGGGTGATCTTCATGCCTGTCCCCGTTCTGATATGACCTTAGATGTTGCTAGGACGTAAGACTCAAACAAACAAATAACCAAAATTCTTCCTGTCCACCCAAATAACAAACTAACAATAGCCAACCAACAAATGTAAGCTGCTAATATACCCACTAACAAATGTATCTAAACAAACTAGCAGTTTAACAAATAACATCAGGATTAGGTTGGGTGTTGGAGTTTTACAACCTGGCAACATGTTAGGTCATATCAGGCCTTGTGACAGTGCGCACTCACGGCAGCTTCGTAGTGCTGCCCACTGGTAATTCAGGCAACTGGCACAATGACCCGATTTCCCACTCAGTCACATTGTCCGTGATGCTCAGCAACACGGGTAATTTGACATGTGGACACAGCCATAGCCATCCTAGTAACTAAGGAGGCCCCCATGCTGCCACCTATCGAGAAACGGTTGTATTAGTATATATGCCTTGTGCTCCAGCTCCGCCTATCTTCACTTTTAAGATACGAAACCAGATTAGCCTAAGTAAACACTATCGGACTGCCATCTGAACTAATTAACCTGTACGAGCCTATATAAGGCCAGGTGCTGTGGCAGTGAGCTCACTTTGACACAGGCACAAGGAGGACACTGACTAGCCTTAAAACTGCCACCCACCCAACCCCACGTGACATTTATTAAGGGCGAGGGTTAAAGGTTCTATGACCTCACTGTATTATCGAACTTTTTGTTGAATTGAACTTCTTATTGAACAAAAGACGTACACTGCTGGAACTATAATAAATCCAACTTTAAACTAATCTGCTGTGTCGTTTGTCAAATTATCCTAATACTGAGCTAACCCGTCCTTTCCCTATCTTAGTAATGCTGAGCGCCAGACTAGGTACCGACAAGACCAATTATGTAAGTCCATTGGTTTGACTCGACCCGGAATCGAACTCCCAACGTTCTGCACGGGAAGCCTGTGCTCTAACGATTCGTCTACCACGTCCGGTACAATAACATCAAGATAAACTACAAGTTAGATAATTTATGCATGCCTCTTTTGTAAACCATATTAAGGTTCATTGCATGATATAGGTGATAGGACCGATGGTAGATTAACCGTGTTAATATAAAAATGAGCTTGGAAGTTTTTCTATCCGCATCTGGGACTAAGCGGTTTACTAACATTATCCATATATTTCCAATCTCATTTGAAAAATAGTGTGTCTGTTCTATTGCATTGGCTTTTGAAACTGCCATGTTTCATCCTTGTGTAATATTTTGGGAACTCGGCACTCAGAGCCCCAGATACCACTACTCTCACGAGGTGTGTTCTGACAACTATCTGTCAGTTCCCACCTGATGCCCCTCTCAACAAACTCATAAGGAAGAAAGGGAAGACAAGTCGCGCAAGATTGACAGTGAAGAAGTTGTGCTTTATTGGCATCAACTCCTGTTCACCTACTAGCGACCTATCACCCTCACTCCTTACCTACTGTCCACACAGATCCTCAGTACTCTTGTTAGTGTGTACAAGGTTCAGTGCTTACAGCCCATTGAACCGGAGTCCCATGGTTGTTGTACACAGCTCAGTGCCTTTTGAATAGCTGTTGCTAGTTTGTGTATAGAAAGTGGAGCCTCAGACAGAGTGTCTGGTTTCCTGGACAAGAGAAGAGTGTCTCCTGCTAGAGTGCCTAGCCCGGAGTCTCTCTCAAGAGGGTGTCTCAAGAAGTGAATCTAGAGTCAGGTCTGTGTGTCAGGTATAAGGAATGCAGGTGACTGGGCCTCCCACAGCCAGCTAATCAGACACCCTGTACAGCCTGGGGGGCGAGCCCTAATAGGGGGCGGCTGTCACTCAACCCCAACTGCAGGTGGTGTCCATAATGTATGCAGGATGGCTGGGTGTGCTGGCCCATCAGCCCCATGGTAACACTAACAGGTAGTTGCATACAGTTATAATAAACATATATTAAAAATGTCCTTCTCCTCCACTTGCACTCTTACTGGTGCATAGAGGGAAGATTTCACCAACATTAACTGTCTCTTAAATATGCACATCACGTCACAATCTCAGGCACGATGTGCCTGAGATACAGGTGCACTTATTAAGTATTTTTGCTGCATTGAAGGGGATGTTGAGCTAATTTAATTGAACCTGTAACTGCTGAAGCCTATGGTGTCAAGAGTTTTGATTTGTTTGTCAAAATTAATGTGGCATATTTTCACTACAAATATCTTCAAAGTTAGACTTTTAAAATAAAGGTTACTTCAAACTAAAATAAAGTAGATAATAACGATCAACCTAAAGTATTTTTCGTTCAAATAAAATGGCAGAAACTCAAAAATAGCGGACTCTGCAAGTTTAACTTAGTTTGTTTTTTTAACTGTCATTGACAATCCACGAGCTTCCTCCGATCTGCTTGTGGTGCATAGTTAATACTACTAATAAGAGCGCCCTCAGACGCCTAGGTTGGACACTATAGGAGTAAGTAGTATTTAGTCGATGGGGTACGATGGTGGTACTGATCACTACCATGAAGGAGGAGGGGGAGGAGGAGAGGGGTGTGAGGTGTGGGGTATGTGGTCGAGGGGGGAGGGGGTGGTCAGAGAGAGGGACTATGGATGGGGAGTGTGGCAGGATGGGCTGGGGGACTGGATGGGGGAGGGGTGCTTGGATGGGTGGGTGGGTGGGTGGGGGAGGGTTGGAGGGTGGTGGGTGGTTAGGGAGAGTGAGAGTGGATGGGTGAGGGGGGGGGGGGGAGGAAGGGAGTGGTATGAAGAGGAGGAGGGTGGGGGCATTGGGTGAGTGAGAAGGGTGAGTGAGAGGGATGTTTGGGGAGGGGGGAGACGGGGAAGGGAGAAGATGGGAGGGTGGATGGGGAGGTGGAAGGTGGGTGGGAGAGGGAGGTATGGGGGGGGGATGGGAGGTGGAAGGTGGGTGGGGAGAGGGGGTAGGGAGGGTGGATGGGGGAGGTGGAAGGTGGGTGGGAGAGGGAGGATGGGGGGTGGATGGGGAGGTGGAAGGTGGGTGGGAGAGGGAGGTATGGGAGGGTGGAGGGGAGGTGGAAGGTGGGTGGGAGAGGGAGGTATGGGAGGGGGATGGGGAGGTGGAGGTGGGTGGGAGAGGGAGGATGGGGGGTGGATGGGGAGGTGGAAGGTGGGTGGGAGAGGGAGGATGGGAGGGTGGAGGGGGAAGAGGTGGGAGGGTGGATGGGGAGGTGGAAGGGTGGGGGGAGAGGGAGAAGAGATGGGAGGGTGGATGGGGAGGTGGAAGGGGGTGGGAGGGGAGGTAGGGGAGGGGGATGGGGGGTGGAGGGTGGGTGGGGAGGGAGGTATGGGAGGGTGGAGGGAGGTGGGAGGTGGGTGGGAGGGGGAGGTAGGGAGGGTGGAGTGGGGAGGTGGAAGGTGGGTGGGAGAGGGAGGTATGGGAGGGTGGATGGGGAGGTGGAAGGTGGGTGGGAGAGGGAGGTATGGGAGGGTGGAGAGGGGAAAGAGATGGGAGGGTGGATGGGGAGGTGGAGGGTGGGTGGGAGAGGGAAGAGAGATGGGAGGGTGGATGGGGAGGTGGAAGGGGGGGGGAGGGGGAGGTATGGGAGGGTGGGAGAGGGGAAGAGATGGGGGAGGGTGGATGGGGAGGTGGACGGGGGTGGGGAGGGGAGGTGGGGGAGGGTGGATGGGGAGGTGGAAGGTGGGGGGAGAGGGGGTAGGGAGGGTGGACGGGGGAGGTGGAAGGTGGGTGGGAGAGGGAGGTATGGGAGGGTGGAGAGGGAAAAGAGATGGGAGGGTGGATGGGGAGGTGGAAGGTGGGTGGGAGAGGGAAAAGAGATGGGAGGGTGGATGGGGAGGTGGAAGGTGGGTGGGAGGGGGAGGTATGGGAGGGTGGAGAGGGGAAAGAGATGGGAGGGTGGATGGGGAGGTGGAAGGTGGGTGGGAGAGGGAGGTATGGGAGGGTGGATGGGGAGGTGGAAGGTGGGTGGGAGAGGGAGGTATGGG
Organism: Branchipolynoe longqiensis; assembly: GCA_030323885.1. Taxonomy (NCBI): domain Eukaryota; kingdom Metazoa; phylum Annelida; class Polychaeta; order Phyllodocida; family Polynoidae; genus Branchipolynoe; species Branchipolynoe longqiensis. The sequence goes on from CM059186.1 coordinate 158,740,798, forward strand.
AGGGTGGATGGAGAGATGGAAGGTGGGTGGGAGAGGGAGGTATGGGAGGGTGGAGAGGGGGAAGAGATGGGAGGGTGGATGGGGAAGGGATGGTATAGAAGGAGGGAGATATAGAAGGGTGGAAGGAGGAGATGAGAGGGTGGGGAGTAGAGAGTGGGAGGGTGGGTGGGCACGGAAGGTGGGAGGGTGGGCGGGTGGGGTGAGGCAGTGGGCGGTCCGGGCGGCTGGGCCGGCGGCCGGGGGCCGGCGGCGGGGCGAGGGCCGGGCCGAGCCGGGGCTGAGTACCGCGGCCCGTATCGATTCTCTCCGTCTTAGGCTGACAACCCTGACAGATGACGGCCCGCCTGTCCTGTATCTTTATCGGCCGCGTTGGTCATGCTCCGGGCGCTGCCTCCTTCCATTCCTGTCCGACATCTCCGCCCGCGTGTCTTACTAACACGCCGACGGTGGTAATCAGCTCAAACTGCGACAGTTCACTGACACTTAACAGATTCGCCGGTATTTTTTTTTTCTTTCTTTAAATTAATTTTTTTTTAAAACCCAAAACAGGAAACGGACACTCAACTCGTTCGGCATTCCCGTCTGGTCTGTAATTCTGTATCAGATCGGGGTAGATTTCCGAATGTGTCCAGTGTGCGACAGAGACTTCACTGAGAATGCTATGCGTAGATAACCAGAAATGAAATTCGCAGATAACAGCTAACCATTTTTCCTTTGTTCTTTTCTCTCTCCAATAATAAAAACACACAAACACATTTCAATAGAGAAAACGGTCGCGTACTTGTACACTTTGTCATTATTGCTGCAAATACAAAAATGTGACCAACTAATGATTAGACTAGACGGGATGGCCAAATGAGTTGAGCGTCCGTCTCCTGTTCGAGGAGATCGGGGCATAGGTTTGAACCCTGGTCGAGTCAAACCAATGACTTAAAACGTGATACTTGTCACTTCCTAGCCATGCACTCGTCATTATTAGGGTAGGGCAAGGACTGGTTGGCTCAGTGTCAGGATAAATTGATTGAGTGGGATATCAGGTCATGATGCTGGTGGCCTGGTCGCCCAGTGGGACAGCACTATAAAGTTGCCATGAGCGCACACTGTCACAAGTCGGTACTCGTCCTGATATGACCTTAGATGCTGCTAGGATGTAGAGCAATAACAAATAAACTAATGCTTAGTGAGACAGGACCAACTGGTCTTGGAACCACTCACGAATGCATCTACATTCCACTGGGGTATGGCTTATGACAAGTCCGTGTGGGGTGTCAGATTATAGACCAGTCACCGGGAGCAATAATCAACCAATGGTAATCAGGCAATGTCAGGACACAGACGGGACCCAATGGTCTTGGAACCACTCGCGAATCCATCTGTAAAGGCAAAGGCTCGAATCTGTGGCTGTGTAGGCAGGCTATGGTGAAATCAATACATACAAAGAGAAAGGAAGAGTATAAAGTGTAAAGAAGAAGAGAGAGTCAAGCCCTCTGGTTTATTATTTATATGGTTACATGGGTTCATTGTAGAGTATCACTCCACCCCTTTCCCCCAATGGGAAACAAGCATTCTTGTCCCTACCAATAGTGATCCAGCATTCCTGGTCCCCATGGATACCAGTGGTCTGCCCACCACCACCAAGCTGTATGGCCCCATGGCCAACACCAACCTTGACCTTTGAGTGTGGTGATCCCTATCCCAGCAGATGGTTAGGCCCTGAGTGCAATTACACCCAGACCTGCCAGCACCACTGTGTATATTTACATCCCACTCAGGCACCACCAATGCATCCATATATATATATATACATACATGCGCTTGGTCACGTACACCGATCACTAATAGAACATTTGCATTCTCCCCAATGCCGAATATCGGAATATTTTACACATCTTCATTCCACAAGGGTATGTATGACTTATGACAGGTCCGTGTGGGGTGTCAGATTATAGACCAGCCACCGGGAGCAACAGTCAACCCATGGTAATCAAGCAATGTCAGGACACAGAACCCCCCCCCCTCCCCTCCCACCATCAGACACACAGACAGTCAGTCACCCACATTACATATTTGGCATATTCTTCATTGTGCGAATATATATATAAAGTTAGGCTATGTAATAAGAAGAGAAGGAAGACGAGTGTTGGGTCGGACACTTTATTGAGCGTCTATGATGTGCACAAGGGGCATATCGGTAAAGTTTGAAATCAGGAGGCAGAGTGACTGCCCGGGGCAGATATCGCCCGGTGGTGGCGCTCGGGCCCGGCTAGCCGGGGCAAATCCCGGGCAGGTCAGCGATTGGACAATAATATAATAAACAAATATATGAATAATAATAATAATATGAAACTCCGCCTGTTTTATATTTGCATAATTCATTATACATCCTATAAAGTTAGGCTATGTAATAAGAAGAGAAGGAAGACGAGTGTTGGGTCGGACACTTTATTGAGCGTCTATGATGTGCACAATAAAAAGGGCCAAAGGAGAACGCCTAAGCGTCTCCCCCCAACCCAACACTCGCATCCTCAGAGCATAGTGCCGCGGCCACCCTCAAGTCATTGACTATCCTGACACCCAGAGGCGTCTTAAGATAGCTGTATACAGTCTCAGAGGCCCAGTCCCCCCTGGCCTTCAATTCCTCGATTGTGGCCCCGCACATGGATAAGAAGGTGCAGCCTCCCCTCCTCAAGGAGTGAGACGAGAGGGTGGACGCGTCAAAGCCGGCCCTGGTGGAAAATATCTTGAGGGTCTCCTGGTAAGAGGCATATGGAAACGGAGAGGAGAACCCACCAGAAACTGGTATGCGGAAAGCCGGGTCAGAAGGGCCCGCACTGATCTGGTGAAAATGCATTTCGGTCCAATGGACCGCACAGAGAGTGGTGTCGCAACACCTGGCGATCGGTATCTCAAGCACACGTTCTGAGAATTGAATTGTTTTAGAACGGCGCACAGTCAGAAGCATACCCCAGTCGTAGAATGAGAAGTCCGATCTGAGGAGGGTGGAGTCCGACATGGTAACCTGAGACTTGCGTAATAATCCCCTAAAGGAGCAGAGGACCGCCGCCCTCCATGCTACGTGGCCAGGGTTGTTGGAAAGGAGAGAAAAGATTTTCCGCAACATGTGAGGGAGCAGAGGCATAGCCTGGCGGGGAGTGTCACCCTTGGCCCTACGGATTCCCTTAAGGGTAGCCGCCAGGACATAACACTTATAGTCTATTGGCGGCTCATCGTTAATCCTTAAAAAGTGGTTCAGGCCGCTTAGGTAGTTAAGGATAGAACGGTATTTCAATGAGCGGGCCAGCCAGGTAGCATAGAGGGCCACCTGCTCAACGGAGCAAGGGATTGGAGCCCTGGAGGAGTGAAAAAGATTAACATATTCTAAATATCTGCGGATCTGCACCCCCCTTGTGATGGCCGAGTTTTTCGCGTAGGACTGGCGCTGGTATTCCTGCTGCTCGACCTTCAGCGCCAATGTCACTGCAAAAAACGAAAGGTGCATCAAACACGTGGCTACAGCAGAGTGAGCCACTGACATCCACAGCCCTGATCCTGTCAACGCTGTCAGCCTTATCTAGCCTACTTAGGGCGTCACACATCACATTTACGCTGCTGCGGATATAGACGGAGCTGAACGAGAAGTTGTTCTCGACCGCCAGCCAGAATAGTTTCCGGAGGAAGAACATGATCCCCTTGCATCTGGACCTGCCAGTGTTCAGAGCTGCCCGAACAACCTCACTGTCGGTCACGATCATGACCGTGCTGTTTACCCAACTTGTCCCCCAACGAAGGCAGGCTGGGTACACCGCCCACATTTCTTGGATGTTGATGTGGGACGAGCCTACGTCAGGAGGGGGGAGAAGGTGGTGGTGGCCGGCATAGGAAGCAAGGGGTTTGTTGGCTCCGTCGATAAAGGAGCCAACCACCCAGTCGTGACCATGGAGGGCTCCAAATCCCCACTTAGAAGCATCGCTGTAGGTCGATACTACAGGAGCAAACTTACCGAGGATCCTAGCCTTGCCATTGAATCGACTCGCAAAGCGTAGCCACCAGTCCAAGTCCTCCCTTATCCCCTTGCCTAGTCGGGCTCTATGGTGAGGTTGTTTGAGGCTGGCCATCAGGTCGTATATACACCTAGAAAACGTCCTCCCACCCCTAATGACCTTGGAGCAGTGGGCCAGCAGGCCCCCAACACGCTCGAGTTCCTTCTTAGAAGCCTTCCTACGCCCCTGAAGACTGTGAAGCACTCTTATTGTATTAGACAGTTTGTCCTGTGGGAGACTGAGCTCAAGGCTCAAGGAGTCTACGTCGATCCCGAGGAACCGGACCTTGGTGTCGGCCTTACTCACTTTCTTGAAGCTTACAAAGAAACCGATCCGCCTAAGGATCGCGATCAGCTTCCTCTGAGCCCTCTCGACCTCGGACCTAGTTCCGGCCACGAGACAGAAGTCGTCCAGGTAGTTAACTATCCGGTCAACTCCCTCCCGAACACAGCATCTCACGATAAAGTCCGAGATCTTCGAGAATACGTAAGGGCTAGAAGAGAGGCCCATGCAGAGGCGGTTGTCAAGAAAGTGAGAGAAGGCCTGGTCACCGGGTCTCTTGTAACGGAGGCCTTGAAGGTGGCGGTCCTCGGGATGGATTGAGACCGACCTGTAGGCATCCTTGATATCGACCGTGCCGAGCGAGTCACCACGTTCCAGCATGTCCGTCATGTCGTCGAGACCTTTGTAGGAGAACTTAAGGCATACCTGGTCCGTGAAACCATTGACAGAACTGTCAGGCGGAACACTGCAATCGATGACCACGCGCCCACCACCGTCATCCTTGGGGACGACGAGTGCATCGTGAGTGCAGGGCGTGGGGGCAGTGACGGCGGAGATGAGTCCATCTCGTTCCTCATCCCTGAACTTACTGTCAATGATCGCACCCTCCCAGGCTGACCTCCTGCGAGTCTTAGTAGGGGCGTAGTTAGCAGCACAGCCGGGATTGATCACCCGGAAACCGAAAGTAACTCCGGTAATAATGTATAGCCAGTCGGGGTCGGTGTCGCCACGCAGAAATAACTCAGTGAAGACTCTACATGGTCTGAGCTGGGTGGCGACACCGGCAATCTTGTGAGTACAATCACAATAGCCCCGAACACACTCCCTGGTGACCTTAATTGTCACCGGCGTACCCCCTTCAAGTTCCATAATGTGAACTAGGAGGCTGCCCCCATCAACTTGCTCGACGAACAAGCGGTCATAGCGACTGGAACCTGCCGGACTCAACCAGCGCAATCCAAAGCCCGGAGATTTATCATGGATCCGGCTTTCCCTAGTCCGCCCCAGACTAGCTGTATCGACCCTGGCTATAGAAGAAACAACAGTATCATGAGCATTGGCATTGGGGCAAGGGTCGACAGTATCAGTCTCGGCGGGGTCAGGCGTACTCGCATAAAACAACAGCGGGGGAAACAGTACCAAGGTCTTTCAAAGCGTGGACACGGTTGGCGCCCAAAGGGCCATGATCAGTGACGCCCATATCAGTCCCGAAGTCATCGGCAGCAGTGCTCAACTCATGGGTCTGGCGATTATCGGTTTTAAGAACCCGCGGCTTCCTAGGTCATTCTTTGCACTTCTGTCGTGTGTGTGACTTCGATCCACACGCGGAGCAGGCGTGTGCGAATCGACAGCCCGAGCGTGTGCATCCTGTGTCGCCGTTCCAGGCGTAGCAAGACCTACGGGCCCCCCGGGCAGGAGAGTGCTTAGCGGCACTGCGTTGCCAGGGTCCGCTCTTCTTCTGCCTCATATTGTGAGGGCCACAGTGCTCTATACTTTCTTGAAATCAGGAGGCAGAGTGACTGCCCGGGGCAGATATCGCCCGGTGGTGGCGCTCGGGCCCGGCTAGCCGGGGCAAATCCCGGGCAGGTCAGCGATTGGACAATAATATAATAAACAAATATATGAATAATAATAATAATATGAAACTCCGCCTGTTTTATATTTGCATAATTCATTATACATCCTATTTTTTTAACACCAGATTATGCTTGTGTTATACTAGTTTACACACCAGACTGGGGGTGGTCGAATCAGTTAAAGCACATGCGGAAGGTCAGGTATTTGAACTGCAGTCGAGTGAAAACCACCAATGACTTAGAACATTGATACTTGTCGCTACCTAACCTGGCGTTCAGCATTACTAGGATAGGATATGGTCTGGTTAGCTCATTATCAGGATAATGTGACTGGGTGGGAAATCGGGTCATGGCACCTGTAGCCTGGTCCCCCCACTATAAAGTTGCCATGGGATTGCACTGTAACAAGTCGGTACCCGTCTTGATATAACCTTCGATATTACCAGGACGTCAAATCTCGTGTATGCCAGTTCTCTCATAATTAGCTTTATGTTAAATTATATCAACAAGAGTTCTTCGGATATATACATATATGAAAAGCAAAACATGATCTATAAACTTGGCATCAGCATTGGAAACTCATTTTTTTGATTATATATGTATATATTGGAGTAGGTGATGTAAAACGTATTATGCAAGTATAAAGATACGTAAGGTAATATCACTTATTATTATTATTATTGTTATCCTCCGTAAGATACGACACTGTGGCGCCATCTCGCCCACCTCACCTCCCCCGGATGTTGACCAGTGTCAGTCGTTTCGGAGGATATATGTGAAGATCTCCTTATATAGATATGAAGAGCTCTTTTCCTAAATACGATCTACAAACTTGGCATAGGCATTGCAAGCCCATTTTCTTTTAATTGCCGCTTATCGCGTTTTGGAAAAGAGCTCTTCATATGCACTAAAAGCATGAAAGAAAGTATATAGTAATATCTACTTGTTAATACTCAAATAACAGATTATGTAGCACATATATAATGCATCATGCTTCCTTGTGCAGCGAACAAATACATGGAGTCAGTGCAAATGCAATAGCCATATAAATTAAGTGCATATTTGCAAAAAGAACAGTTCTGTATCCAAACCAATGATGTCCTAACATAATAGATGTCCTGTCATCAGAGGTACATCAAAGAAAACAAATTACAGTTTATGTATCGAAAAGATTTTCATGGATGACAGGGGTGGCAGAAGACTGGTACTACTGCATAAAATATGCAGTGCAGACCAGCCAACTCGTCATCCTGATGTAGCGGTCAACCTATAATTGGGACCATTCTGATGGCTCCGTCCCAAATACTTCTGTCTATAGACGGCTACGGATGCCCCCCGAACGGGCCATTAATTACTTAGATCCACAACTGACCGGGTGCACAAGAGTTCACTGTATGTGTAGTAGAATATATAGATATATATATATATATATATACATATGTATATGTGTATATATATGTATATGTGTAGATATATGTAAATGTATATATATGTATATATATATGTATATGTATGTAAATATATGTAAATATATGTATATATTATGTATATATTTATATATGTTTATATATGTGTATATATGTATACATGTAAATATGCATATATATATATATATCTATGTATATATATGAGTAGATATATATATAAATGTGTGTATATATATGTATTTATATATGTATATATATGTATATACGGATATATATATGGATATATATATATGCAAATATATGTATATATTATTATGTATATATGTATATGTATATATGTGTATATATGTATATATATGTGTACATGTATGTGTGAAAGATAAGCACTATGTGTATATAGATTGGCGGTGCTGCCTTTTATTATTTATTATTATTATTTATTTATTCGCTTCCATGGTATGTCGATGTATATGCATATATGAATATAATATATATGTATACATATGTATGTACATCTATATGAATACATATACAGATATATAAATCTACATAAATAGACATGTGTATATATATTGATAAAGCAATGAATCTAGAGACAGATAAATTAGGTGTATTCATCCAAGTAAGTAAACATGAATGTAGTAATTAAACAACTTTCTTCACAAAAATCAAGCAGCACCTTTTCGTGATAACATCGGTGAATTGGTGAATGTCAGGACAAGGGAGCCTATTGTGGGCGGCCCGTTCCTGTGATGGCCGGAGTAGCTCTGAGAGCAGCTCAGTGGGCAATGGTAATGCAGACGTACGGCAGGCGGGGCTGGCGCAGACAAGATCACCCACACGAGTGTGGATTTACGACGGCCGCAAATGAAGCATAATGTTCACCTAGTACAGGCTGGGGGACCGGAGCAGGCCACACATTGCGCACAGGTATACAGTCAGGGGTGAGGTGGTGGGGTGAGGAGTGAGGGGGTGGTGGGGTGACGGGTGACGGGGTGAGGTGTGTGTGGAGGGGTGAGGGGGGGTGATGGGTGAGGGGTGAGGTGTGGGAGGGGTGGGGATAAGGGGCTGAGGAGGTGAGGTGTGGATGGGGTGGGTGAGGGGGTGAGGTGTGGGTGGGGTGGGTGAGGGGGTGAGGGGTGAAGGGGTGGGGGTGGGTGGTGTGGTGAGGGGATGAGGTGATGAGGGGTGGGGGTGGAAGCAGTGGAGTAGCATCGGAGTTGGGGCGTTTACACTGGCTTGTAACACGGACGCGCAGCATGTTCGTCACTTCCGGGATGTCAAAGTTGGTCTCCACCCAACCATTACTCAGACACCCCGGGCATGCTCAGGTTGGAGTGAAACAACCTGCAACACTGGAGAAAATACAACCAGGAAGTGGTAAGTTTATTTGTTGAAAAAAAAATCTAATGTTAGATATTTTGCCGGTACAATTTCATTACACTAGGAACAAAATGCAAGGCAAGAAGGCTACACAATGTGGTCATCAGGAACCATGTGTTTAAAGAATAATCCTTACGAAACAAAAGTCCCTGTCTAGATTTGGCACTACATGTTACTGGTGCACGCTTAAGCATTTATTGCTGGGCAGAGGGAGGACTAAGTCAATGGAATAGAACCTGCCATTTCGGAATCTTTTTTGTTGTTTTTGTTTTGGTCCATTGGTTGTTTAAGCAGGGTAAATTTCAGTCATAGATGACTGGTCTTCCTCATTCCACTGCTGGTCGATAGAAAGCCCGAGCCTCCACTTTTACCGACCCAAGGGATTTTTAACCTCCCACACCACATAGACATGGTATGAAAGCAACCGGCCTTTGATGACGCTGTAAGTTATACACAGCGGTGGAAATCCAAATTGGCAGAGCTGGGGGCACGGGGAATCGAACCGCCGACCCTCAGATTAGGAGTCTGACCTAGAAAAAAAGTCAGACACTCTAACCACTCCGCCACAGAGAACGCCAATCTAATGGTGTTTACAAATTTGTGGTACATGGCAATATTAATTTGGCATGTTTTCACATCAAATATTTCCAAAGTTAACCCTTAAGATAAATTAAATTTCCAACTAATGTGACGTAGAGTATAAGGATGAACCAAACATATATAAATAAACATAACTCTTGGGCGAGAATGACAGTATCGCGCGCTCGTAGTTCGGATTGGGGCCGGTGGTGGCGCCACCATTCCACCGCATGCAAGGAATGGAACAAATACATGGAAAATATTCAATGAATATAAATGGATAATATTAATAATAATAATAAATTCCCCTCCGCGTGTTTATACTCGCGTAATGCTTATACATCACATAATCACATATATGGTCAAACTAAGACCCATCGGATGGTGTAAAATTTATTACCAAAGCACACATATATGAATACGTGTCAAGGTTGTCTCAAAAGATGTCTCGATGACATCGGATGGTGTTTGTTTGATCAAATAGTTTGCTATCGTAAATATAGGTATATTTAGTGCAAATTTGTATATTTACAAAACGTTAATTTGTTTATGTCAAATTTTGTGTAATTATTCAATTTTCCATTTCATGCCTATATATCACTGATGATGAACATGGAAGAGCGGGTGTTTGTGGTTACTGCTTGGTATTGAGCTACACCTGCACCAAGTGTACGGTACTTTGTGCACCCGTCACTTCCGGTAGCCATCTCACTTCCGGTAGCCATCTTCCTGGTTCCAACCCACCATGATAGGTATCTCCACTTCTGAGTTAACATGCTGCGATGCCCCCCTGATGTGAACTCATTGAACCTGCGACTGACATCACTTCCAGCAGCGATATCGCCGCCTCCACCACTTCTCACGAGACGCCAGACCATTAACACCTCTCGCCTTTTTCATGGCCGCCCACCCAGCCCTATACTCCTCACATGACATTGTGTTCAGTACGGTTGAGTGCCTGGATCTTGGGATTAGAACCCACGACCTCTCGATCACATGTCCACCACTTCTCACCGAGACGCCAGACCATTAACACCACTCGCCTTTTTCTTGGCCGCCCACCCAGCCCTATACTCCTCACATGACATTGTGTTCAGGACGGTTGAGTGCCTGGATCTTCGGATTAGAACCCACGACCTCTCGATCACATGACATTTGACTTGTACTGTATTCTCCCACAACTAATGCCTAAATAAAATTATCATACTATGTAGTCCCTTGTTGCATTGTGAATTAGAAGTACCGCAGGTTGGCGGATTAGTCAATACGCAGATGCTGTGTTACAACTTGCGCATCTTTACTGGGGTTAATGGAGAGCATGAGACGCTGCACATCGGAGGTAACCATGGTGATCCTAAGATGGTGATTTTTCTATGGTGATTTTTGGTTGTATTTTTGTTTATCTCGCTTTTCGTTGTTATTAAGACTTTCATTGACATCCTTTGAACGTGGACATCAAAATGGCGGGCACTAAAAGGTTGTTTTGATTTTGTTGTTGCATTTGTTGTTTTTGCATTCGCTGATTAAACAGGGGAAATTTCAACTGGAGGTAGGTTGTTGGTCTTCCTCATTCCACTGTTTCTTATATCCTATCCTTATAATGCCCCACTGATAGGTCAGGTTGCGACGGGTATTACTTTTTAAGTCATTGGTTTAACTCGGCTGGGGTTTCGAACTCATTACTCTGCTAGACAAGAAACCAATGGTGAATACAATCGGCCATCCGGGGCGTAATCGATTAATCAACTCGGGTCACCCGAGCCACTTATTGGCGCATGCGCACATCTTACAGACTAGGGTTGAATAAACGAATGCGCTTCTCCACGCTCAGGGTGGAAAAAAATGGTGGCTTAATCTAAAACTTAATTATTTCTTTTAATAACCAAAATAAGTACAGCAAAATAGGATTTAAATTATTTTATGATCGTATAAGCTGACAATCTGGGTTATTTTATAAAAAGCATTAAAACAACACATAGGACTTGTACTGGTAGCTGTTATCCTACAGGTACCAGCACAGATGTGATGTCATCGTTCCTAGCAAGCCCCAGCCGAGTGGTGGGTTACTGGGGTCGGGTCGTTTTGCACACGTCACGTGTATTTCTAGACTCCACTCGCAGTGTTCGATTTGAAATTCTGACGACTCAGGTAACCCGAGTCACCCGGGTCGTGTTAATCGATTACGGTCCCGGATCCAACTTCCTTGGTCGTGATAGAGTAATAGTTTTCTTTATACTCTATATGCAGTTAGTTCGTTTTTTGTATTAAGGCGGTAGAGTGTCCACCTGTGAAGGTGTCGGTCATCCTATCGATCCTGCTCAGTGGACCAATTTGCAGTTTGGGCTATTTTCCGTTCCAACCAGTGGTCCATGACTGGTTCATCAAAGGCTGTGGTATATGCTGGCCTGTCTGTGGGAGAGTGCATATGAAAGATCCCTTGCTGCCTATTAGAAAGAGTAGCCTATGTGGCAGCAGCACGTTTCATCCAACGAAATATGTCAGAATGACCATTTGTTTTACATCCAATAGCCGCTGATAAAAATAATGTGCTCTAGAGGCCTCGTTAAATAAAACAAGCTTTACATTAGTGAAGTCATAAGCTGGTGTAAAATTTATTACCAAAGCACACATATATGAACACGTGTCAAGGTTGTCTCAAAAGTTGTCTCAATGACATCGGATGGTGTTTGTTTGATCAAATAGTTTGCTACCGTAAATATAGGTATATTTAGTGCAAATTTGTATATTTACAAAACGTTAATTTGTTTATGTCAAATTTTGTGTAATTATTAAATTTTCCATTTCATGCCTATATATCACTGATGATGAACATGGAAGAGCGGGTGTTTGTGGTTACATGCAAGATAAAAGAATTGAAAGGCAAGACAATTAGAGATACTTTTGAGTTTCATAAGAAAGGTTCAACAGAGAAGGCTATTAATGAGTTGTCAACACAATTTCAGAAAACTCAATCTGTGCATATTGTCAGCAAAACTGGACACCTTAAGCTCTGTATACACAGAGATGGTCACCATGTGCAATATTAATTCCTTATGGCATATACTTTGAAATAAATGTATGACTCATGTCTTAGACCAGTTTTTCTTAATCCCAATTATTTTTCAAAAGAGATAGTGGCTTTTGAGACACCCTGTATATACACATATATTATTTCCTTCCTGATGACCTTATAATGTGTGCATTGAAGCCTGGAGTGTGCAGTGTCCAGTCTATTCTATTTCCTTTCTGGTCATATTCCTGTCTCTGCCTCGTTCTGGTGTAAATACACATGTGTCTGAGTCTAGTGCTATCTGACGCCCCCCCCCCCCCCCCCCCCCACATGCATATCTGGGTGTCTGATGGCTGATTGCGCCACCTAGTGCATTTCTTCCCTAGGATAAAGCTGGAATCTCCAATCTCTCTCTACATACACATATATATATCTATATAATATATATAGATATAAAATAGATATCTATATATCTATCTACATAAATATTTATATATAGCTATGTGTCTTTAGATAGTCATAGAAATACATGGATAACTTAAAAAAAAATCTTTTATTGAGGCTGTATTTATACTTTCCATAGCATATAATCCTGGGTATTCAGGTGTATTTTCAATGCTGGCCAGCTGTAGTATTGGTGTTATTTTATCATACAGTAGTTGCTGATAAGGTATTTGATTGCCTGCATTTCAGTAGCAGATAGACAGTTGGTTGATTGGGTTAGTAGTCTATGTTAATTCTTTTGAATTTTCTTGGCATATATGTGTTTTATTTTGTCTACTCTTACTACTAGACTAGACTACTCCTATTTACATATCATAGGCTTGTACGTAGCTGTGTGGTGTGCTATCTGGCTACTTTAGGCATGGTTACCTTCCATTGGGCATCCCACTGGTGGGCCATGACATGCAGCTTAGTGGGGGTTTCCTAGCCTTATTTTGCACAGATATTTTTTGTATGTTTTTAGGCCAGGAATTTGTCGTTCCTTTACTGTTTGGGCATTCCACACCTTGGCAGGCATTTCCAGCATGCTTCTCTCGTGAGCTTTTATTTGGCTTCTGGTCTGCTTTAGTAGTGGCACATTATTTGCTCTAGTACCCCCTTGTGGTTTTGTTCAGAGTTTATTGTTTTGACTATAGCTGTATGCTAATGTTTTCAGATGAATTATTCTCCTATTTTCTAGCAATTTTACTTTGGTTCTTTTGTGTATGTCATAGGTGGGGTGCAGCTTGTCTACTCTGAGGCAGATTTTCAGGGCTCTGTTCTGTAGTGTTTGCAGGTTTTTTTAAATTTCTTTTTTCACACCCATGTAGTTTACATCTCCATAGTAAAAATAGGGCAGCACCATGCCGTTGAAGATTTTTATTGAAATTTCTTGTGTCATGTAGTCTCTTAGCTTTGCAAATAGCCACAGTTTGTGGTTTACCTTTTGGACAATGTTGTTTATACATAGGGGTTGTAGTTTAGTTGGCTGTCCAACTCAAGGCCTAGGTATCTGTAATGGTCTACATTTTCTAGTGTTTGGTTTCCTAGCTTACAGTGTAGTTCCTTTCTGGCATTTGTTTATGCGAGAAGGGAACTGTTTTTGACTTGCTTGTGTTGATGGTTATTTTATTGGACTCACACCACTCGTCCAGTTTTAGTAGGAGATTATTTAGTTTAGTTATTACCTCCTCTTCTGTGGTGCGATTTGCATATATGACTGTGTCATCTGCATATAGTTGGAGGCAACCATTTTTCAAGATTGGTTATGTCTATATCAGATGTAGAGGCTTCATTTCCTCTGGTGAACTTTGCGTTTCTTCTGCAATTACAGTATTGTTGTTGTTTTCATCTTAGATCTTTTTTTAAAGGCTAAAAATAGAACTGCAATAGATAAACTTAGTTTGCGGCAGATGCCCTTTGAGACACGCGAAGATATGCGTAGTCTATGAGGCCCTGAAGACTGGGTGGGCGCGCCCCAAATACATATTTAATTGTGAGAAAGTAGTCGATGAATGGTTGATGACCCCCGCCCCTGCTCCCTGCCCAAATTGCACTGACCATCCTGCCCTGCTGAGCACCAGTCAATGCCGGCCAATTTGGGTATTGACAGGCCGCCTTGAGACGCTGCGCATGCGTGTGGGAAACATGTTGGGAGGGGGATGGTTTGATGAGGGTGGGGGAGTGGGAAACAGAGCGGGCTAGCAAAATAGCCATCAGCAGCACAGGCTACCAATAAAGCAGGATCTCCTTCCCTCCCTAACCCTCCCCTCCCTACTCCTCCCCCTCCTTAGCACTCCCCTCCGTAGCTCTCCCATACCAACTCCTCCTTAACCCTCCCACTCCCTACCTCTCACATCTCCCTACTCCTCCCACTCCCCTTCCCTTTCCTTAGCCCTCCCCTCTCTCCCCTCCGCCCTTCCTACCCCTGACTGCTACATACCCCTCCCCCTTCCTACCCTTCCCCATCCTTAGCCCTCCCTACCCCTCTCCCCTCCTGCTCCCTCATCCATACTAATCCTCCCCCTCCCTTAAGCCCTGGTCACATACGTTAGTGGACGTAGTTGAACGTAGTGGAGGCTAATGTAGTTGAACGTAGTTGAACCTATTGCAACATACCGGCAGCCATACTTCTCCATGATGAGAACGTGATGAGAATGTGATAAGAACGTGTGTGGGCCGTGAGTTCCGATTTAAGCTTTAGACATGTTCAAAAGAGAGGTACGCTTGAGGCAGATGTAGCCTCCGTGATAATAATGTACTCTAGTGTACTCTAGCATACTCTAGCATACTCTAGCATACTCTAGCATACTTTTTAATGTACTCTAGCATACTCAAGCATACTCTAGCATACCCTAGCGTATGTTGAACCGCACAAAACCTTGGCCGTTCTGCCGTGGTCACATAGCCATTAGTGGACGAAGTTGAACGTAGTTGAACATAGTGGATGGTGATGTAGTTGAATGTATTTGAATGTCTTTGAACGTATTTGAACGTAGTTGAACGTAGTTGAACGTAGTTGAACGTAGTTGAACGTAGTTGAACGTAGTTGAGCGTAGTTGAATGTAGTTGAATGTAGTTGGACATACCGCCATCCGTACCGTAACATACCGGGATCCGTACCGTAACGTATTTATCCGTACCATTAGGTGGGTCATCAACCAAAACCTGCCGTGCCTTAACATATTTGAACATAGTGACAGCACGTTTCACCCATGTTTCACCCATGTTATTCTATATACGTTCAACTACGTCCACTAACATGTATGTGACCGGGCCTTTAGTCTCTACCCGTCCCCTCCCTACCCCTCACCCCTACCACCCGCTCCCCTCCCACCCGTCCCCTTTCCTAACCCCCGCCTTTCCGTGGTCAAAAGGGGGGTTGTATGAGAAGGGGGGTCGTCCCTCCCACAGTGGGGGTCCAAGTGGCCTCCCATGGTCAATTAGGAAAAAAGTGATACAAAATGGGGCATTCTGGTGCATTCTGGTGAAAAATATGTGCAAAATGTTGTCTGTGAAAGGAAGTTAAAATGATTCTTTAGCGGGAGATTACAAATCTAAAGTGGGAAATTGGGAGATTGGGGTTATTTTGCTATATTTCAGGGAGGTCTCCAACCAAATCGGGAGATTGGGGTTATTTTGCTATATTTCAGGGAGTTCTCCAACCAAATCGGGAGACTTGGCACCTCTGTACATGACGCTGTACTAGGTTGACCTTCTGGGATGCTAGTGGGACTTACATACTAATAATCCCTTGAGAAGAGATTGGATTTGCGCTTCTTTTAATCAGGTTCAAATCCAGATAACAGACACGAGCATGAGCAAGTTAGTCGAGTCGACAGCGAATTTCTGTAACCAGCTTAATGCTGGCGCACTGATCTCACCCTGTTGGTTGGTTGTTGGAGTTTTACTTCCTGGCAACATCTAAGGTCACATTAGGACAGGTACCGACTTGTGACAGTGCACACTCGTGGTGATTTTATAATGCTGGCCCACTGAGAGACCAGTCCGACAGTACCATGACCTGATATCCCACTCAGTCACATTATACTGACACCGAGCCAACCAGTCCTGGCCTTATCCTAATAATGCCGAGCGCCAGACTAGGAAGTGACAAGAATCAATTCTTACATCATTGCTTTGACTCGACCTAGGTTCAGACCTGTGAGTTTGAATCCCACAATCTACCAAAACGGCCTCAGTAACGTATTAGGGCTACGCCAACTCTTATCAGTGACAACCACACCCACACCATTCTTCATAATCGGTGTTGGGAACTATCGATTTCACATTTCTTGTGTTGTCATCAGAAAATGAGACGAGCGAGTGGGGATAGTTCACGAAAATCTGTCTCCCCCACCATATACATATATACCAGACGGGATGGCCGATGAGTTGAGCATCCGTCTCCTGTTTGGTGAGATCAGGGGATCCGAACCCATGTGTTTGTAGGTTCGAACCCTTGTCGAGTCAAAACAATGACTTTAAAATTGATACTTTCCGCTTCCTAGCCAGCCACTCGACATTATTATGATAGGGCAAGGACTGATTGGCTCAATGTCAGGATAATGTGACTGAGTGGGATATCAGGTCATGGTACTGGTGGCCTGATCTCCCAGTGGGGCAGCACTATAAAGTCGCCATGAGTGCGCAGTGTCACAAGTCGGTTGCCGTCCTGATATGACCTCAGATGTTGCTAGGACGTAAAACAACAACAAAAGTATATACATATAGTGTGGATGTCACCAGTGCACCCAGTGGACTATATCGTTGCGGGCTTGGTGTTTGTTGGAACGGGCGTAATTTAGGGAGTGTTCTGGTAGGCAATGGCACTTTCCTGTAATAACACCCATCCCTCGGTGATATTATAGTGGAGTGCAGTGTCCGATTATATCACATGTTATATATAGCATGCATTAACTGATTAAGTAGTATACGTAATACATTATTATATAATATAGTGTACGATTATATCATATATTATATACATAGCAGCCATTAAATGGTATATGTAATCATCATCATCATCATGCTGTCGGTCACGATGCGACAAAGACTGCTTTCATTACTTGACTGCCGCTCTCTATTTAGCTCTCTGCTGTGAGAGTGATGTCCATGAGTCGGTCTTAAAGTCTCTCAGCTTCAGGTTTCTCTTGATGGTATCCTTGAACCGGAGGCGCGGGCGGCCTCTCTTTCTGTAACACATGTCATGAAAGCTGCCTGCAAAAGTGTTTAAGTGTTGCTGGCTTTTGCAAGTAACCAGTGGCACTCTCTCGGGGAGCAAATAGAGGTTTCACACCGGCAAGAACATGTCCAGACAGGCACAAAACTATTTGTCCCTGCAGTGGCTAGTCAGGAGATGTTGGGAGTTCCGTACATCAACCACCCTTAATGCTGCCACAGTGACATGGTTTTCTGTTTAGGGTTTGCTCCCTTAGCCTTCGGTTCTGTCAAGAACCTGTACCACAAGGCAGTGGCTTACAACTCTGCAGGGCAGGGGCGTCAAACTCCTTGAGGTATTGCAATACCTGCAATACCTGCATACCTTTTGTATATGTAATATACTATTGTATAAACATATATTTTATATTTGCGCTATGCGTACCATACTTGGGGCACCTCACATGTTAAGCAGTTAAGTTGGAAGTAGTTGATGACATGCGCTTCACAAAAAGTTGTCTTGTCATTTTCACTAACAGAGCAATATGTGAGCAATGCCAATACTAGAGGGGTCCAACCTAGTTTCTCCTGCAGGGGGGTCTCTGTGACAGGGCTGCTAGATAACCCGATATAGAGAAAGTGTCAGAAGGTTGGCTTATGGGTATAACACCATGAATCTGCAATCAAATGTCTCAAAGATATTGTTCTTGCTTGCTTATCATAGACCACTATTTTTGAGTGGAGAATTTATTCAATCATATAGATTATACCAATTCAAAAGTCAAATTGAGAACTTTCTGTGGAGGCCATATTTTTTATTTGTTGTGTGTGCATTCTCTCTCAATTTCTCTACGTCAAGCTAACATAGATAAACATTGCGCTTTGGAGCCACAACTTCCACAGTTAATTCTTACCTAAGCAGCTATCGCTCACATTTAAGTAGTGTTTTCATTCAGTCCTCCTCTGGATACGGGTGCATTTGTTCAAATCTAGCTCCAAATTAGTTCTCATGTCTTGATATCGATACAACGGCTCAGTATGTGTATCGTGCAGTGTCGCCAACTCTCACACAATTCCCGTGATGATAATAGAAATTGAATGTTCTGATTAGTCACCTCATGAGTCATGGATCGACCCCCAAATCCCACGAATTTCAGTATTTTTGTATAAAATACCATGAATGTCAGTACTTTTCTTTGAATGTTGGTACTTTTGCTTAAATACAAATGCATCTAAATATCATGATATACATATGCTAAAATTAGTCAAATACTAGGCTCTATAACCCCTTGGAAATGCCCTCAAATAGCCATTTTAAAATTATTTTATGGGGGATGGGGGTGGGGGGGGGGTGACGCCAGACCCCTCTAGCAAGCTCATGGCTGCTACCACTCAGGCTCCACGCCCACAATGTAAAACATCAAGGATTATCAGTACCTCCAGGTTGGCAACACTGAGCACCGAGTAGAATGATCCGCAGTGCAGTGATGTGGGTGGTGCTGCCCTCTGTTGTTATTTTCGGTTTTAAAGTGTGCACTCTCCAAGTAGTTAGTTCGCGTCGTAAAAACTAGATGGCGGCAGCGCCTAAATGTTCCCGTAAGGTGGGACCAAAGCTATCCTTTCACGATTCTGCGCATTGTAATTCTGCGTTGACCATTGGCTGGTTGGTTGGTTCCTTATTGGAGTTTTACGTCCTGGCAACATCTACTGCCATATCAGGATGGGTACTGACTTGTGACAGTGCGCACTCATGTCAACTTTATAGTGCGGCCCCACTGCGAAATCAGGCCAGCAGCACCATGACCTGATATCCCACTCAGTCACATTATCTAAAGTAAATTCGATTACAACAACAAATCTAATATATTTATCTCAGAAATGGCAGAAACTCAAAACTACCTTTTTATATATGCACGGCTTCAGTCATGGGTACACCCGATACAAGTTTCACTAGAAGTGTGATTTCACATGCACAAGTTCACTCATAACGTTCTGATGATATATATATATATGCATGTAAGGACAACATTGTGTGAAAAGCAAGCAAAGGCAATTTGGCAGTTAGAATGAAAAACAAGGCATTGTAATAGGTCAAATAGATTGGAATGATGGGGGGAAATGGCATCCATTTTGTTACAAGTCTTCTGCTTATAACAGGGTTCTTTTTCCATATTTCTCTTTTAATGTCAGTTTTATGAACATATAGAATGTGTTTATTAATTTAACATATATATCCACTGTTTAGTTCATATCACAATCAATTTTGATTGAAAAAGCAAACAAAGAAAAGTACTTTGCATTGAATTTTAGTAATTGTTATGAAGCTATGAGCAAACGATTTTACCCATTGAGAGTTTAACGGCGATTCAAATTCAATATAAGAAAGCGTTTGCTCTATAACCTAAATTTTCAGTTGAAAGAGATTCTAACGAACACAACCAATGTAAGCAGGGGTAAGTAGAATACAATTGTGACAATTTAGATTGTGGATCTGTATATAACACCTTATGTACCCATGATTGAAGCCAGGCACTTATGCAACTTCAAGACTCAGGTAGGGTTAGTTGGTACAGTTCTATTCACATTTTTCTCATCCAAGACTTGGTCAGGCTGCCTCGGGGCGATCATTTTCCAAGCTAACATGGGGGCCAAATGGCTCGGAGATCTAGGAAGTGAATAGAAACTTTTTTTTTTTTTCTTCTTTTCCTCTGGGCATTTTGGCTCTCTCATTCCGGAAACAAGAAGTAAGCTCTTTATTACTTCCCCCGGGAAGGAGTAATACAAAAACTACAAACACTCCCCCCCCCCCCCAACACGCCCCCCCCCCCCCCCCCCCCAAACACACACATATATATATATATGGGACGTGATGGCCGAATCGGTCGAACGCAGGCTTCCAGTTTTGCGCCTGTCTGGACATGTTCTTGCCGGTGTGAAGCCTCTATTTGCTCCCCGAGAGAGTGCCGCTGGTAATTTGCAAAAGCCAGCAGCACTTCAACACTTTTGCAGGCAGCTTTCATGAAATGTACAACCGCACAAAACACCATAAATGGAGAGCAGCAGTCAAGTAATGAAAGCAGTCTTTGTCGCATCGCGACTGACAGCATGATGATGATGATGATGATGATGATAATGTTACTGTGTGTGTTGTTGTGCCACTGTATACTACCCTTATTCTGCACAGCCTTTGCGCATCACTGTCATCCGTGGAAGCCATATAATTGTGCTTAAGAAAGGTTAGCATGCTACTATATGACAGTAATTATACGATTAATACAACAATTTGTAGGATACCCAAAATTACAGTAATTTTATAATTAATATTATATTTTCTAGGAAATCGGAAACTGACACATGAAACAAAAAATTGTCATAACTTCATTCTTTGAAAATTAACATGTTCACTGTTGTGTAGAAATGTCTGCTATGTCTTTGTTTGGTTGGTAATAGCCAGTTGTTACATTGTATGTGACCAGCATATTTATTCCTTTTCTACCAGGCTTCAGCAGCCATGGGCGGTGTTTGTTCTTCAGCAGCTGTGGGTGTCGCTTCTTCAGCAGCCACTGGCGTCCCTTCATCTTCTTCTTCTTCGGTCAAGGCCTGTCCCTGTCAACGCCCTTGCCCCATCCTGTCACAAGTCGACCAGCGGGAAGGCAAAGGGGAAGGGATGCTTGGAAGACGCCATCTTCCTGATGTGCACCCAAATAGCGTTCCGGGACAACACGACAGACAGTACAGACAGTGCTGCCCCCATCGACCATTGGGTGGCTTTCTGCACCTACATCGCATCAGAGGTAGGGCCGTTGACTGCGCAACAGTTTTCTGTTTTTCAGAAAAAGAACATGCAGATGATAATCGATATGGGTGAAGAGCGGGAGCAGCAGCAGCAGGTACCACAACAGCTACCAGACCTCACAACACACCAGCTACCACACATCACAACACACCAGCTACCACACATCACAACACCCCAGGTACCACAACATACAACACACAACACACCAGGTACCACAACACACAACACACCAGCTACGAGAACATGCAACACACCAGCTACGACAACACACAACACACAACACACCAGCTACCAGAACACATAACACACCAATACACCATCCAACCCTTCATACAACCACAGCAAACAGTAGATTACACACAGCCAGAGCTACAAACCTACAACCAACAAATACAGTATGCGCCACAGTACACACAACCTTTACCACCGCAACAACACAGAGTTATAACCCCACCAGCTGGTCGCCACCACCAAACATTCACACCACCAGCTGGGAGTTTGGGCACACAACACCTAAGAAGGACTAAATTTCTAAATAGCTTAATTTCAATATAGTTTCTAAATTTCTATATAGTTTTTAAATTTCTATAGAAGTTTATATATGTTTCTAATTTATATATTTTTTCTGAAAACTTTCTGAATGTCAAGATACATGTACAGCTGATCATTGTCATCTTTCTGTTATAGCATGAACAGTAGGAGTGTCTGCTGATTTTGTAAATATGTATGTCTGTATATATTTTTATATCTCATTGTCATGTACATAATGTGTGGCCAAGTCTTATTACTTTCTTTGCATGTAAAAAAAGTGGGTGGCACTGCGAGACAGGCTGAAGAATTTGTGATATGTTTATATGATATGTTTATATATCATAGCTACTGTTAATATATTGTGAACCTTGTCATTGGTATTATTTACATGTTTATTTATCGAAGGTACTTTGTTATTATATTGTTGTGAAGATAGTAATGTTCAGCACTGTCATTGGTATTATTTACATGTATATTTATCCAAGGTACTCTGTTATATATTGTTGTGAACATAGTAATGTTCAGGACTGTCATTGGTATTATTGACATGTATATTTTTCCAAGCTACTCTGTTATTATATTGTTGTGAACATAGTAATGTTCAGAACTGTCATTGGTCTTATTGACATTTATATTTTTCCAAGGTACTCTGTTATGATATTGTTAAGAACATAGTAATGTTCAGGACTGTCATTGGTCTTATACACAAATAATTAAGTTTATTAATCCCAGATATTGTAAATATGTTGCTGGATAAATTCTGGATGAGACAGGCATTGGGTGTTATTGGGTGTTTATTCATAAATCAGATTCTCATCATGTGTATGTATGATGTAAATATAAATAAAATGTTTCTATTCATAAAATCTGCGTGTTTTGTAATAAGTAGTGACCTTTAAGAATTATTACAGTCTTCTTCTGCTGGCCTTAAAAGTACATCCACAGATAAAAACAGGGCCTTAGTAAAAGATCATCAACAAATAAAAAACATGGCCTTTTACATAATATTTCAAAGTCTTATATAGCTCTTCTTCTGGCTTAGTAAAATTTGATCAACAGATAAAAACATGGCCCTTTAAGATATATTTCAAATTATTATAGTACCTCTTCTGGCCTTAATAAATTCATAAACACAACAAATTGGCCCCTATAAGTTCTATATTATTATATTAAAGAATTCTATATTATTATATTAAACAGTTCTATATTATTATATTAAACAGTTCTATATTATTATATTAAACAGTGCTCGTCGATCCCTAATATTAGATCATATCTGTTTGCCAAGGCACAGCACCAATGTTGTTGTAGTAGTGCTTCAAATACACCCGCTGTTGCTGGGCTTCCCTCGAGGGATGCATGGGCCCTCTTGTGTCCCTCACATCTGCCCGGACACTGTCATCTCTCCAAGCACCAAGTATGATAGTGTTGTCCTCTCCCTCACTATCCAAAGCTGCATTCTGAAGCCCAGGATACTTTACCTGCATCAGGTTATGGAGACTAACACAGGCCAACACTATGCTGTTGACAGTGTCTGCTCCTGTTGAAGAGTAGTCAGGAGGCAGCGGAATCTGGTGGCAATTATCCCGAAGGCATTTTCCGTGATGTGTCTGGCTCGAGAACATCGGTAGTTGAATATTTGTTCAGCCACTGTGATATTTCGTCCAGAGAATGGCTTCATCAGCCACTCACGAAGCAGAAAGGCATCATCTCCTACCAGGAAGTAAGGCCTAGGGCGATCATCACTGGGAAGTGTGTCAGGAGGCGGAAGTCCTAGGGTCCCGTCTTCCAATGCCGCCTTAAGAATCGACTCATTGAAGACAGCACAGTCGGACGCAGACCCATTCGCACCAAGATCCACCCACAGAAACTTGTAGTCTGCGTCAACAACGGCCAGCAGTATGATGGAGAAAAAGCCTTTGTAGTTGTAATACACAGACCCAGAACCTTTTGGCTGCTTAATGGCTATGTTTTTCCCATCAATGGCCCCAACAGTGTGGTGAAAGTTTGGTGTGTCCCAACATTGGTGGCTAATTCATGCCAGCCAGCTTGACACTTAGGAAAAGACAGCAAGTCTTTATACTCTTCAATTATGGCTTCACACACCTCACAAACAAATAGGGAGATTGTGTTGTGTGCAACTCTGAAGGAGAAGGCCAGGCTGTGGTAACTCTTCACAGTTGCAAGGAAATGAAGAGTGATAGCCAACTTTAGTCCGGGGCTCAAGGCTTTGTGCATGACCGTGTCCTTCTTGTCGAGCCTCAGGGTCATTCTCTGCAACATCTTGTAGAACATGGTTGGCTCCATCCTAAGGTAGATACAGAAATCTCCATGTGACTCAAGCTCTAGCTCAGCTATGAGATTTTCATATTTGCCAAATGCAAGCCTTCTAGAGATCCATGGGCGCACCCACAACCTTCTCTGTCACCTCCTTCTTATTCTCAGATGTAGCAGACAAAGAAGTGCAGCACATGCATTTTCTCATTGTAATCTCCGGAGCCTCAATGCAGCCAGGCCAGACATGATGATAGCCTCCGAACAGCAAGATCCAAGCAGTCCAGCCTCGACCCGGTCGATGACGAAGAAGACGAAGGATATACTCTCAACCATGGTCAATGAAGAAGACGAAGGAAGTGAAACAATGCATCCTGACACCTGGCATTTATATGCTAACAAAATGGTCGCCATCCTTGCACTGCCAGGGCGGCATCAGGGTGGCACATGCTCGCCAACCTGGTGCCGACAGCATTTTTGAATCAATGTATCGAATGGGACGCTGGGTGGTTGGCAACCTTTTGCTTGTAATGAGGTTGGCAGCAAACACTGGCTCTCGTGTGACTGGGGTACAAGTGGACATAGTGATCCATAGATAGATTAAAGTCGGTGAAACGTGCTATCACTATGCTAAGCTATGTTAAGGTATGGCAGGTTTTGGTTGATCACCCACCTAATAGTACGGATATATACGTTATGGTATGGATCCTGGTATGTTATGGTACGGATCCTGGTACGTCCAACTACGTCCAACTACGTTGAACAATGTTTAACTATGTTGAACTACATTGAACTACGTTGAACTATGTTGAACTACATTGAACTACATTGAACTACGTTACCCTCCACTACTTTCAACTATGTTCAACTTCATCCACTAACGGCTATGTGACCACAGCAGAACGGCCAAGGTTTTGTCCGGGTCCAAGTATGCTATGGTATGCTAGAGTATGCTAGGCTAAATTAAGAAGTATTCTAGAGTATGCTAGAGTATGCTAAAGTATGCTAGAGTATGCTAGAGTATGCTAGAGTACATTATCATCACGGAGGCTACGTCTGCCTCAAACGTACTTCTCTTTTCAACATGTCCAAAGCTTAAATCGGAACTCACGGCCCACACATGTTCTTATCATGTTCTCATCACGGAGAAGTACAGATGCCCGTACATTGCCCTATGTTGCACTACATTGCACTACGTTGAACTACGTTGAACTATGTTGAACTACTTTGAACTATCTTGAACTACTTTGAACTACTTTGAACTACGTTGAACTACGTTGAACTATGTTGAACTATGTTGAACTACATTAGCCTCCACTACGTTCAACTACGTCCACTAACGTGTATGTGACCGGGCCTTATGTTCCTTCACCGCCCACTAGGCGGTGCCGTCTACGTTGTATATGTGGGCCCCCACCTGTGGTTTGGGTGAGGTAGTCAAAAACTGATATGACTCCTGCTTGGGTTTTTCCTTCTTCCTTGTGACTAACCCTTACAGATCATGCTTGGTTTGATCACGTGATTTGGTTTGTTCATTCTGTGAATCCACTAACTCACTGGAGCACCATACCTTTGGTTATCGTGCTTGTGACCTAATAATGCCCATCTTCAGTTGACACACAAGCCTTAAGCCGTGTTTACACGGGGAATTGTGAAATGATCTAGACAAAGCGATTCATATGAAGCGTTTTAGATGCGTGTTTACACGGCGGAGTTTGAAAGCGTGTCGGCGCCGGGAACAAGCAGGCGCCTGTAGCCGGCAAGCACTGCTATTTTGTTTAGTTTACACACGTCGATTCGACGCAGATGTAGCTGCTATGCTAATATCGCTTCGAATTTAAGGTTAATTTAATTAAATTTCATTATTTGAGTCTGTAATTCTGTTAAATATGATCGCATTCACTAGATTTCGGCCTAATCGGGCCCTAACACTGCCGGGCACCAGCGATCAGTTATAGATGCATCTGTAGCCGGCGAGCATCACTATTTTACACTATTGCCACCTGGGAACCAGCTGAATCGCTTCATATAAACCACCTCCCGAGGTGGTATAGATGAACCGTTTCATATGAAGCGATTCAGCCCTAAAACGCCTCAGAGTCGCGTTTACACGCCAAATGTGTGTCGATCTAGGCAAGTGGTTTCATATGAAACGTTTTAAATCGCCCGTGTAAACACGGCTCTACACTCCCTTTACCCCACAAACCTCTACTATTCATGTTAAGCCCCAGTCACACTACAGCTTGCGACCACTTTGCGACCACCTTAGACCAAAGAACCCAAACTCGCCAGTGACGTCCTTGCGACCAAAACAATGGTTGCCGATGTCTGGGCGTCACTGGTGACTGTGGGTTCTTTGGTCTAAAGTGGTCGGAAAATGGTCACAAGATGTTGTGTGACTGGGGTGTCAGTAGATCGACAAGAGAGCGATCATTAAAGGCTGAACAGTCCGATAAAGACATATATCGGTTTTTTTAAAGGCAATCATTATGTAATTAAAAGAGAGACGACGACCGTGCTATATTATGGTTCATATCACCATATTATGACTGTGAGGAGACAGATGTAAATATATCCGCCCCCGTCCTGATATGACCTTAGATGTTGCTAGGACGTAAAACAACAACAAACAAACAAACGTATGTACGTGTGTACTGGATTATGGTTCATACTATATCCATGTAAATATATCCATGCGTAAGTATGTAGGTATTTTTTTGTTCGCTAGACCTCCCCCAGCATTGCCGACAGTGTGTAAGCGATGCACATGCGTGATGGATGTTTTGTGAATTCGGTAGACCAGTGCGAGGGCGGGGAGGGCTGGTGAGGGGAGGAGGGGGTCATGGTGTACTGATTTATAGGTTAACCGGATTCGCTGAAACCCTCGGTAATACTAATAGAGATTCGTGAAATTTTAGTGGAGACAACCTGACAAGTGTCGGGCGTGAAGCTGTACCCTTCCTGTTTTGCCGGAAACCGGCACACTAGGTCCAAGATGCCATTTACATGCACCCTTAGTTGTCGTTTACATGCACCCTTAACATACAGTGAGACGTACATCACGCGACGTGCGTCATGCGCTCCAACCGACGAGGTTGGGATTGGTCTGCCCAGCATGGTTTCACTGTGATGACTCCATGGTTATTATTAGTAGTTATGTGGTGTCATTGTGTTATATCCTGCAAATTGTGTATTCAACAGTTATTGTATTTATTAGCTTATATACCTTTTTATGTAAATAATCCTGAATTGAAAAATGGCTGGAAGACCAGTCCTTCAATACTGACAAAGGACTTATTCAGCAGAATAAACATAATTATCAACAATAACAAAAAGAATTAATTGTTATAATCTACCTTGCTTTAGTTGAAGTAACCTTTATTTTAAATGGATAACATTTAAGATACTGAAAATGTAAACATATCAAATTAATGTTGGCAAGCATGCCAAAACTCTGACCCCATTGGCTTCAGCAGTAACAATGTAGAATCAGCAGTAACATATTTGATTAAATTGACTTATTATATGTGATGCTTCAGGACTATGCAGTTTTAAATAAACAATGCTAAGACCTCAGTAAAATTTGAACTCTCGACTTTTCGGACAGGAAGTCTGCGCTCTACCGATTTGGCTACCGTTTCCAGTCCATGAATATATATATATATATATATATATATATTTATATATATATATATAATATATAATGTATGATAGTTCACTTTAATCACACGAAATAATCTGTCCCAAGTGTGCAGCCATGGCGGCTCGTCCTGCTAAGACAGGGCAGTTGGAGAAATTGGACCGTGTCGTGACGGTGTGGGCAATCGCCCTGGTCACGAAGTGTTAATAGCCCTGTCACATTACGACACATCACACAAACGTGTGCCGATGTAGGTGATTTTTGGCCGTTTGGTGTCGCAGTTTGAGCGCCCTGCCAGTTTGAGCGCCCTTCTGTTGCTTCTGCGCATGCGCGGATAGAGACAACATTAAAACCACCCTAACTATCACAGTAATTGTGATTTGTGGTGCTTTGAAAGCAAATTTCTCTTGTTTCTATTAAATAGTTCAGATCTTTCTCTACAATTTCACATTCAGCTTTTTTTTTATCAGCCAATTGCAAGTTCTTGAATTTATTTTGCGAAAATAGTTTTTGAGGCCATGATCTGGTAAGGCTAACACTGGCACTGACACTCAGAATATCCCAACTTTCACTATTATCTCTGTTTTAATACTTTCAGAGTAACTTGCTCTTAGGTTACATTAAATACTTCAGATCTTCCTCTTCAATTGCGCATTAAGATATTTTTAATCAATCCAATGAAAGATTTAAAATCTATTTTACAAAAAAAGTATACAACCACTGGCAGGGCGCTCAAACTGGCAGGGCGGTCAAACTGTGACACCGGACGCGGTGGCCGAATCGGCAGAGCGCAGACTTCCCATGCAGAATCTCGGGAGTTCGAATATTTTAGTTGAGTCAAACCAATGACTTTTAAATTTATACGTGTTGCAACATAGCCTGAGACGCAGTATTATTAGGATAGGGCAAGGACTGGTTAGCTAAATAGTAGGATAATGTCACTGAGTGAGGATATCGGGTCATGGTTCTGACGGCCTCCTAGTGGGGCAGCACAATAAAGTTGCCATGATTGCACACTGTCATAATTCAGTACCCATGCTGATACAACAGTTGATGTTGTCCGGATGTAAAACCCAAACAAACACATGGCCGCAGCCCCTAAGATATAACATACATTTGCAATGTTGCCAACCTGGAGATCCTGAAAATCCTTGAAGTTTTGCATTGTGGACGTGGAACCCAAGTTGCGACTGCTGTGAGCTTGCTAGGGAGGTCCTTGGGCATGCTCCCCCAGAAATTCTTTTTAAATGGCTTTAAAATGAGCTATTTGAGGGCATTTCCAAGCGTTTATAGGCAGATATTTGAGCATATATCACAACATGATATTTACTTGTATTTAATCAAAAGCACAGAAATTGATACAAAAGTACACAAATTCGGTGGATTTTGTACAAAAGTACAGAATTTTGTGGGATTGTGTGGTCGATCCGTGACTCGTGAAATATCTGATCAGAACCTTCTATTTCCGTGACTCTCAGGGGAATTTCGTGAGAGTTGCCTGCACTGTTGTTCATCATCAGTGAGTTGCGGTGGTAGATTACAGAGCAGAGCGGTTAATTTCCATTGTCTTGAATGAGGGAGGTCACTCATTCGGTGTCATTGGACATGGCAGGCTCAAGGCCGAAGCCCCCCCCCTGCCACTACTGTGGTGGTGGGGGGGAGGAGTGATGCGGGGGATGGGGGGGGAGAGGGGGGGAAGCCATCTTCCCCCCTCCAGCCTATATAACAACTCCTGCCAGCCATCACGGCCAGGCACTATCCTGGTGTCTTCCGGAGCCACCGAAGCTGGTCAGTCTTCTCCAAACGCCCGCACTGACCACTTCCCACCTCCAATTTTACCCACCGACCCACACCTGCAGTTGATTGAGCCCACTACAATCAACAAAGCCTAAAACCAATCAAGTAATTTAAACTTAAAAATAAAGAATACCATCTAATGAGCGACTGACACCCAAGCAGTTGACAGCTCACACCTACTTAAATGTCACATTTCTGATAATTTACCCTCTACTGTTATCTCATATTTTTATCATTAACTATTGCTATTGTACTTTAACGTAATTGATTACTCGTTTGTTAAATCGTTCACATGACTCATATGCCCTCATCACATTTCATTTTCCCAATATATCGGGGCCTTCACTCGTTCGCTTCTTGCCCAATGATACACAGTCAATGTACATGCCGCCAGGCGGGCAGCGCCTGAATAAAAGCCTTGATTAACCCACTCATGCCTCTGAGTCAGCTGTGTCCGTGAGCAATGCGAATTAAGCCCAGTTACCCCCCCAACCCCCAGCCGCCACTAATCTAGCGCTGGTGGAGATGAGACATGGTCAGTGTCCCCATTTAGGGACTTCCCTTTCAAAGTTGCATAGTCCGATGGTTTTGCGTTTCTCTCATTTTCTGGGTTAAAAATAGTGAATTGATTGTGATAATCTACCTTTGTTTTCTTTGAATTAACTTTGATTTAAAATGGCTCAACTTCGAAGATATTTCAAGTGTAAAAATGCTAAATTAATGTTGGTGTGCTGGTCAAAACGCTGACCCCATAGGCTTCAACAGTAATAGGTTTGATTAAATTGAAATAGAATGTCCTTCTTTTTAGCCACACAAACGTAATAACTCCACTAGTATGTAAGTTCGATATATGGGTTGAAATCTAGCCAAATGTTTTGCTTTTAAAAAGTTGTTGCTTTTATTGGATTATGCAACTTTAAGACTATCATAAAGGGACCAGGATCGTAGCTAGTGGGGGTTAAGAAGAAAAGTTGCACCTCCTCATTTATTTAAAATATGAAAATACAAACAGTTGCATACCCCCATTTGGTGGGGAGTGGGGGTTATAAAATACAAACAAAAAGCCATAAAGACTCACGTTAACATTAAACACAAATGAAGTGACAATTTACTGTTTATTGATGTTCACGTTTTAAGTATGTAACCTATCTGAAATGGCTGGAATTAACCTTTAAGAGGCTCTAGACTTCAAGATGTCCTGTGGGGAATACCCCCAGAACCCCTTCCCCTTAGTGGCTCATGCCTTCATTCCAAGAAAATATATAAACTCCTAAACAAAAGTTCCTATCTACGGCCCGGGGGACGTCTGACCGTGTGTGGGCGGGGTATCGGCATGCACCTGGGGCCATATTCATGAGCTCGGGGTAGCGCTACCCTGAGGCTGTAACCGGGGGGTACGCTACCCCCCCGGCTAACGGCGGAAAATCCTTATTCATGAGCTCGGGGTAGCGCTACCCTGGGGCCATATGCACGAATCGGGGTTAGGGCCGTAACCGCGGCTAGCCTAGCTCCACACGGCTAAATGTGAGAAATCGGTATGCAATTACGGACATTTAGCCTGTGGAGCTAGCCTAGCCGCGGTTACGGCCCTAACCCCGATTCGTGCATACGGCCCCTGGGGCTCTATCCGGAGGGTACCCTACCCCAATTTCGACCCAGGGGTAAGCCACTATCCCGAGGGGATAGTGAGTGTGTGTGGTTCTGAATCTATTCAATGCGATCATATTTGATAGATTTAAATACGCAATAAGTGAAATTTATTCAAATTAACCCTAAATCCGAAGCAAAATTAACACTGACGCCATAACGGCGGCGATATTAATATTTTCGAATCGACGAATGTAAAGTACACACATCGGCGCAAAAATGGCCGCCGACGTCGCCGCCGAATCGGCGTGAATTTCTTACGCCCTAATCTATTAAATGCAGTCATATTTAACAGAATTACATACGCAATAAGTGAAATCTTATCAATTTAACCGTAAATCCGAACTGAAATTAACCCTGACGCCGTAACGGCGGCGATATTAATATTTTCGAATCGCCGAATGTAAAGTACACACATCGGCGCAAAAATGGCCGCCGCCATCGCCGCCGAATCGGCGTGAATTTCTTACGCCCTAATCTATGAAATGCAGTCATATTTAACAGAATTACATACGCAATAAGTGAAATCTTATCAATTTAACCGTAAATCCGAACTGAAATTAACCCTGACGCCGTAACGGCGGCGATATTAATATTTTCGAATCGCCGAATGTAAGGTACACACATCGGCGCAAAAATGGCCGCCGCCGTCGCCGCCGAATCGGCGTGAATTTCTTACGCCCTAATCTATGAAATGCAGTCATATTTAACAGAATTACATACGCAATAAGTGAAATCTTATCAATTTAACCCTAAATCCGAAGCGAAAATAACACTGCTGCCGTAAAGGCGGCGATATTAATATTTTCGATTCGACGCCTGTAAACAAAACGAACGGGTAGCTATCCCGACCGGCTAGAGCATTGGTGAATACCGATTGACCTACTTAAGATCCACGGTTAAACCGAGGGATAGCTACCCAACGGATAAGCCTACCCTCCAGGTAAGTGTACCCCGAGCTCATGAATATGGCCCCTGAAGGTTTTACTTTGGCTGCATAACGAAGGCACATTGCCATTGAGTTTGCCGGTACGCGCAGTGCAAAACGTTTATTTTATTCAAAATTAATAGAAATGCAAACCCCTGACCGTATAAATTTAATAATAATCTATTTGTTAAATATGTTTTCTATATGTGTTCCAAGCGGTTTGTTTCTAGCTGGTGTGATTTTAGAGATATTTCACTGTTTCTGTGTGAAGATAATTCAAGATTGCTCTCGGCCATTGACAATGCATTGAGCTTGCCGGCACGTGCAGTGCAAAACGTCTATTTTATTCAAAATTAATAGAAATGCAGAATCCTAACCTTATAAATTTAATATAATCTATTCGTTGAATATGTTTTTTATCTCTTCCAATCGGTTTGTTTCTAGGTGGTGTGGTTTTAGAGATATTTCACTTTTTCTGTATGAAGATTGCTCACTGCCATGGACAATGCATTGAGTTTGCCTGTACGCGCAGTGCAAAACGTCAGTTGTATTCAAAATTATTAGAAATGCAGAACCCTAACCATATCAATTTAATATAATCTATTTGTTAAATATGTTGTCTATATGTGTTCCAAGCAGTTTGTTTCTATGTGGTGTAGTTTTAGAGATATTTATCTTTTTCTATATGAAGATTGCTCTTGGCCATTGACAATGCATTGAGTTTGGTGGTATGCGCAGTGCAAAGCGTCAGTTTTATTCAAAATTAATAGAAATGCGGAACCTAACCGTATGAATTTAATATAATCTATTTGTTAAATATGTTCTCTATATGTGTACCAGGCGGTTTGTTTCTATGTGGTGTCGTTCTAGAGATATTTCACTTGTTCTCTATGAAGATTGCGCATAGCCATTGAGTTTGCAGTGTGATAGTGTGTCATCCTGCAGCCAAGCAGCACGTGCACTGACCTAAATACCTATGCTGACGTCATACGAAATAGGTATATTGGGGATGGGCGTCTTAGAAACTGCTCAGCCAATCACAGAGCCGCACACACCGAGCCCGTCGCCTGGGAAACCTGTCACCTAATCGGATGACTGCCACGTAATAACTTCCGGCTTCAAACCGTTTGTTCTCCCCAGTGATTCATAATTCATAGTTTCTGGGACACAACGTACTCTATATTCAGTAGTGAAGAATCGTACCGGCGGTTAGTGCATTATGGATTACGCCCACCACCCATATAGCATGGCTGGGCGTTTGGAGTAAAATGGCCTATTTCTGGTTCCTGAATAAGGGGTGTTGGTCCTTACATGTGCTATATTTGATTATAGGCCCAGGCTCTGAAATATCTTAGCAATTGACAACAATTAGCTGCATTTATTATAGACATCATAGTATATGTATCCTAGAAGATCGTATTTATATCAGTTGTATTCTCTATGTCGTCGTGACGTCACAGCCCGGCCAAACTACTCCGAAGGGTAAAACAATGCATTAATTTGTGCTGAAGCAATGCTATGTCTATGCAGCGTATTTATTTTTGCAAAATAAATTTTAAAGCTTTCATTGGGTCGATTAAAAATATCTTAAGCGCGATTGAAGAGGAAGTTAACCTCAGAGCAATTTTCTCTGAAAGGATTAAAAACAGAGATAATATTGAAAGTTGGAATATTCTGAGTGTCAGTGCCAGTGCTAGCCCTACCGGATTTCGGCCTCAACAACTATTTTTGCCAAATAAATTTGAGAACTTCCAATTGGCTGATAAAAATAAAGCTGAATGTGAAATTGTAGAGAAAGATCTGAACTATTTAATAGAAATAAGAGAAATTTGCACAAATCACTGTGATATTTAAGGTAGTCCTAGTGTTGTCTCTATGACAGTGGCATCTGTTTTACCCTTCGTGCGTTGTGAGCGCAAAAAGTGCCCGGATGTCCATCATCGAGAATGTCATATAGCTCTGGCAATTGTCTACAATGGCATTAGTTTTAATTGAAATTAAGATATATATATCCTAAACAGCGGCCAAGCTTGGGATTTTCAGGTGGTACGCAGATATAACAAAACACTATTGGAATAAAATGCGATGGGGAAAAACCCGCTATAAAAAATCATATATATTAATAATTATAATTAAAGAAATTGTAATCTCAATGATACGCAGCCGCATACTTGCATACATGGAAGCTAGGTCTCTGCTAAATGGAAGGCCATGCATGCGTCTCTGCACATAATTCGACTGGTTAGCTCAGTGTCAGGATAATGTGACTGATCGGGATATTGGGTTGTGGTCCCTGCAGCCTGATTCCCCAGTGGGGCAGCACTATAAAGTCACCATGAGTGTGCACTGTCACAAGTCAATACTTGTCCTAATATGACCTTAGATGTTGCCAGGACGTAAAACTCCAACAAACAACCAACAAACTGGACGTATCTCAGGGAATAAATGCAAGTGAAAACGGCGTGCCATACATTTCACGGAAACCTGTGCCGCTACAGATGTGCTTGCGGGTGATAGTTGTAGACCTGGCACTATTTTCATTCTGGTCCTGCAAAGCGCTGCCTGCTCGTGGTGCGTAGGGTGCACCGCGCGTATGAATACACTCAGATCCTGCTGTGGAGTGCGGTGTCGTGTAGCTAAGGTTACAATTGTGTCAACCCGCTGTTCGTCACGGCGTGTTTATATAGTACCACCCATTCACTGCGCACTGTCAGTGGACGCCAGCAGTGAGACAACTAGGACAGGTATGCACACCTTTAACTCACACACACCTACACAGGGGCCTAGCTTCCATATACCCAGGTACACAACTGTGTACCACCTGAGATTACAGATATCTTCTTTTTACTTCTCCAAAAAATATGTCATATTTCATAGCGGTTTATTCCATTGCGTTTTATTCCATCGCCAAACAAGTATGTGTACCACCTGGAAATGCCAAAGCTAGGCTCCTGATAGATATGCCATATATGGATATATATATATATATATATATATATATATATCAGGGGCCTACAAAAGAAAGTTTGTTTTATTTAACGATACCTCTAAAGCACATTGGTTTTTATCATTGGCTATTGGAAATCAACCATATGGTCAAATATTTCTTTGGAGGAAACCCGCTACCGATGAGGCCACTCTTTATGATAGGCAGCAAGGGATCTTTTATATGCACTTTCCTACAAACAGGACAGCACATACCACAGCCTTTGGTGAACCAGTTGTGGACCACTGGTTATTAGGGGCCTAGGTTATCTATGTATTTATATACTGGATAAATCATTATGTGACCGTAACTTATTAACTTTCTATTCCCGATCAGCACACAAGCACGTTAGAAGTAATACCAATGTAAGTATCACGCTCTGCTGCTGGCAGTAAAACACTTTCGTGACAAGCATCTATGATGGCTTTCATTCTTAATCCCCTCCAGCCAACACTATCACTCATGGCTTATGTATCTATTTATAATATACATATTTATGCATATTTATATATACATATTTATAAATACATATGTATGTACATATTTATATACACATTTATATACATAAATATTTATATACATATTTATATATACATATTTATATATACATATTTATATATATATATATTTATATATACATATTTATATATACATAATTATATATACATAATTGTATGTATATATTTATATATATGCATACATATTTATATACACATATTTATATATACATATTTATATATACATATTTATATATACATATTTGTATGTACATATTTATATATACCTATTTATATATACATATTTATATATATATATACGTATTTGTATGTACATATTAAATATATACATACATATTTATTTTATATACATATACATACATATTTATATATATAAATATATATATATGGACAGTGACAAACCCTTTATCATGTGTAATAAGCTCTGTTGTGGTCCCCCCCCCCCCACCGCCCCCCATCAGCCTCAGGTGGGGTGTGGGCGGGTCCAGTATGCACGGGGCGGGACTCTCCACTCGGTCGGAAGCATTTACCCGCCACATACATGGGTGATATGTGTGATATATGTGCATTATATAGCTATAACTAATGGAGTGCGCCCTCCTGACCTTAGATGTTGCTAGGACGTAAAACAACAACAAACAAACAAAATAATGGAGTGCAGTTCACTCAGCCCAGTTATATTATAATTGATTACGCAGCAGAAATTTAAATCGTGGATATTGGTCTTCCTCATTCCACTGCTCCTTGCCCTAAACTAGCAATGCTCAGTGCCAGGCTAGATAGCGACAAGTGTAATTTTGTAAGTCATTGGCTTCACTCAGCCAGGGTTCAAGCTCCTAACTCTTGGTACGGGAAGTCTGTGCTCTACCAATTCGGCCACTACGTTTTTATTGATATATATATCTTCTCGGTTGTCCATCGGTAGCGACGACGACAACAACTCATCATTTGTTGTGAACTCACCGATGAGTGATGAGTCCAATTTGTACTTGGAATGTGCAGTGGCACATTGGACATGTGTGTAACTGCGGTCAGAGAGTCTGGTAGATGAAGGAGATGATCCTTTCCTCTGCTGATGCTTTCATTTAGCTTTAGATATACGATCAGTTTCAAACTTTGTTGTGTCTTTGCGAATAGAAGCACACCATGAACTCCTGTCCAACATATAACCACTCTATATATCAGCATAGATTTATGCTATATGCTGATACATATATCATACATATATCATATATATAAGCATATTACCATACATACCAACGTTCGGAATGAGGTCACTGGCACTATAAATATACAATAGCACACTCATCCCGTTTGCTAAGTCATCCATCTGTCTTGCTATTCAATTCTTATTTTAACTCTCTGCAAGGTATGTTTACAATAAACTGAGGTGATACAGTAAATGCATACAAATTCCTTACAGACAGAAAGGATCCCAGAAAAGCGATGCTTATCTAGCTGGTCTCACAAAACTAGAAGTGTTTGCTGATTGAAAACTGACCGATTGTCTTTCTCAGTGGTGGGAACTTATATGTGTGCTCGGAGGTATCGATGCCGGAGAGCAACATGTCAGTCTGCCTTGATACCATCTCCAGTAAAACCTCTCTAACCGACCATCTCCACAGATCGACCACTCCCCTATATCGATCACTTCATTAGGGTGCCAAATAAGTGCCCATACAATACCATTGTAATGATTTTTTTAAACTCCCTAAACCGACCACCTCCCTAAATGAACCATTTAAAATGGGTCCTATGGTGGGTAGATTTAGAGAGGTTTTACTGTATACAGGAATGGAGAGGCTATGCTTGGATTACGGCAGTTTAAAATTTCCACCTGGGTTCATCCAGTGCCGCTCTGATCACAATGTAATTAATATCTTGATGGTGTACATTGGAACCGCTACCTCAACTTTTTCGTTGTTGGTAAACATTTTTATTCATCTGAATACGGTCTTTTTTTTAGAGCTGAGGCACTGGTATTCCAGCCATGCTTAACTTCAGTCATTTACACTATTTAATTGCAAGAACAATCCTTGTGGGTAAGATAACAAATTTGTGTTATTACATTCAGCTAATTAAGAGTTTGTAGTGTATCTGGTCAATGTATGCATTCAGTGTATGCATTATGCTGTAGGTGGTGTCTTAGTTAATTTAATAGGCAGGGGTATGTCAGCATAGTCTGGGTTTAGGTATGATCCAAGTTTAGCTAACTAAGTGGTTGTAATGTATCTAGTTTGTAGCAAGCGTTCAGATTTTGGGAAAATAGTAAGGGATGTAAGGGGGAATTTGGTTGATTAAAATTAGTAAAATGTATGTGTAGAGTTATTGGGGCGTGAGCAGTTGGATGCATCTGCCTGTGTTTGAATAGC
Organism: Branchipolynoe longqiensis; assembly: GCA_030323885.1. Taxonomy (NCBI): domain Eukaryota; kingdom Metazoa; phylum Annelida; class Polychaeta; order Phyllodocida; family Polynoidae; genus Branchipolynoe; species Branchipolynoe longqiensis. The sequence goes on from CM059186.1 coordinate 158,778,727, forward strand.
AGCAGTTCTAATTCTGGTTATATTTCTACTAAACGCCAGGCAACGACATGTAAGCTGGTTGGTTGTTGGAATTTTACGTCCTGGCAACATCTAAGGTCATATCAGGATGGGTACCAAGTTGTGACAGTCCGCACTCATGGTGACTTTATAGTGGAGCCCCAATAGGAAATCGGGCCACCAGCATCATGACCTGATATTCCACTCAATCACACTATCCTGACACTGAGCTAACCAGTCCTTGCCTTATCCTATTAATGGCGAGCACTTGGTTGATCCCACGACTTCCCATTTGCTTCATATGAATGGAATCACAACGATATTGTCAAAGTATTATGTTTCTTTTGTCTTTTTATAGTTTCTGTCACATTGCTTAGATAACATATTAGGTTGGTCATTATAATCCAATTACTTAAGCTTGAAGTGACTTCTATTAAAGGGTTAACCTTTGAAATATTTAAACTAAAAATATGCCAAATTAATTTTGATGTGCACACCGAAATCCCCCCAATGTGTTGCTACATTGTTGTGGTGGGGAGGCTTATGAGCCTCCGTGACCATGAGAGCTATACCAGCAGGGGCTAGCCCCCTGGCAGGTTTAACCAAGCCAGGCAGGACTCATGGTAGAGGACAGACTAAGAGCAGCCACTGGTCCTCCAGGTTGGGGGTTGGGCGTGGGCCAACAACCCCACCCCGGAAAAAAGAACAACTTTACAGAATCACAAACAAGACCCTTGTTCATGGCCTATGCCCAAAGTTGGGCGGTAGGCGTAAGTAAGGAAGTAACACTGAAAGGCTGGACGCGGGCCTTTGTTTGCTCATTTTCGAGCACATTGTTGTGGTGGGTGATGAAATTGGGAAATATTATGCCTAGAGCGGGACTCGAACCCAGATCTCTTTGCATTCCGAGCCAGTGTGCTAACCATTACAACAACTATGCTCCCTGATGTCACCACACTCACTACCCACGCCTACCTGTCTATGCGGCTCCTTGCCTGAGAGGTGAGTGCAGACTACTACACTCGTCACCCTGGAATTTTAAGTCTTTTAATGCTTCCAATAGACAAGATCGCCATTCCGGCTGCGCATGCACTGAAAATGGTGTTGGCAGCAAAGCAAATGAGTTTGCCGAAATGCATAGGGCAGAACTTCGATTTTATTCAAAATGAATAGAAATACATAACAATTTGGCATAAACATGTATGCACACATGCAATATAATGATCTGATGAATATAGCTAAGACAAAACTAGCCATAGTTAAACATTTTGAGCTAAGAAACATACAATTTCACACAAAACAATCAGTCACTTTAAGGCTGATATCCACATCACCATTATTAATTCTTGTTCTAAATATTAAAATGCCAAATGTGTCAACATACACTTGTTTCAAATAAATATATAACCAATATCTGATTAACCCTACCCATTTTATAGTTCTACATATGTCATTAACCATAGGATATAAATAAAAACATTAATAAAATAATTAAAACTGACTCTGGCTATGGCTCTAATACTAGTCTGAGTGCCCAGATTTGTCTAAATCTAAATAGACATGGCATAAGATGTACTGATTATATTGATGTAAATGCAATGCTGGATAACAGAGTAATAACTTAATTTATTATATATATTCTTTTAGTTGGTATTCTATGTTTCAAACAAGAGCTCAGGGGCCATATGCACCAAGTTGTGCCAACGTTAACCGGAGCTAAGCGCTAGCTTCGGTTAACTATCTCCGGGTAGCGGGGGCTCCGCGAAAAAGGTAAAGTGGTATGCACCAATGTTTTAGCCGGGCCGGATAGCTGACCGTGAGTTTATTTATAGATTTGGGAATTCCCTCTGCGTTTGTACCCATATATTAGGCTCAAATATATTAAATGCTATCATATTTAACAGAAGTACATACACAATAAGTGAAATTTGATCAATTTAACCCTAAATTTGAAGCGTTATTAAGGCTACCGCCGCATTGGCGGCGATATTAATAGTTATATTTTCGAATCGACGAAAGTAGTGTAAACAAACCGCCACCACCGCCAGTTTGGAAAGCGATGTCAATGCAGCGGCGGCGGCGATTTGTTTACTTTACGTTCGTCGATTCGAAAATATAAATATTAATATCGCCGTCAATGCGGCGGTAGCCTTAATAACGCTTCGCATTTAGGGTTGAATTGATTAAATTTCACTTATTGCGTATTTAATTCTCTCAAATATGATCGCATTTAATAGATTGAGACCCATACATGCACACTAACCGCCCCGGCTAGCAGTTAAACCCGATTTGAAACTGGGATAGCTTAGCCTAGGCTACGGTCCGCGGTTAGCGCTGGCACCGATTGGTGCATACGGATTTTCCACAGTTAGCCGTGTGGAGATAGTCAAACCGCGGTTAAGGCCCTAACTCCGATTGGTGCATACGGCCCCAGATGAGCTGAAACTAGCACATTTCATAGCTGCACACAGTGTATTAGAATGTGCCATGTGCTTTTCGCAGGTTTTGTTTACTTCTATGCATCCCACAATGCACTGCATGGCTGGAATGGTGATGTAGTCTATTATATACACACAGGCAACGCACTTACATACACAGGGTAGGTTCAACAACTATACAGCACATAGCTTGTACAGGATCATGGTCACGGCACCAGTGTTGTGGGGGGTGATGAAAATGGGAAATATTGCACCTAGAGCCTGACTCGAACCCAGATCTCTTTGCATTCTGGGCCAGTATGCTAACCATTACACCACCTAGGCTCCCTGATGTCACCACACTACCCACATCTACCTGTCTATGCGGCTCATTGCCTGAGAGGTCAGTGCAGACCCCTACAATAGTATCAAAATGCAATAAATATTTTATGAGTGCTCCAGATTCTAAATTCAATATGTCGGATCATATCTAGATGAGCATTTGTGGTGTTGAAATGTTTATGCTTTCACCGGATTCAGCTGCTTTTTAATACGCCATCTATCGATCGGCGGAAGTGAGGCAGAATCGAGGAATGGCTTTATTCGCTCCAGTTGTGGAGAGCGTTGGTGACGATCGTGATCTGATTCGTGCCATGGTCACGTGACTAGCATAGTGATGAAATGACTGCACGTATATTGCGGAAGTTTAAGGCCATTATGGGTGTGTTCGGTACAAGAATTGCATAGCGATAGTGGTCACGAATTCCCCAAACAACACTGGCGGCACTTTATTTCTTCCTGATAATTTATTAGGTACCAGGAAGTTTAACAAAGGGTGTGTTTTTTTGTTGGTTGGTTGGTTGTTGAAGTTTATGTCCTGGCAACATCTAAGGTCATATCATGATGGGTACCGACTTGTGACAGTGTGCACTCATGGCGACTTTATAGTGCTGCCCCACTGGGAAATCAAGCCACCAGCACCATGACCTGATATCTCACTCAGTCACATTATCCTGACACTGAGCTAACCAGTCCTTGCCCTATCCTATTAATGGCGAGTGCCAGGCTAGGAAGCGATAAGTATCAATTTTAAAGTCATTGGTTTGACTCAACCGAGAACCTGAATTCCCGACCTTCCGCACAAGAGGCCCGTGCTATGCCGATTAGGCCACCGCGCCCAGTGGTGGTTTTTTTGTAGTATGAGTTGACTATCATAGCATTTGGTTTTGTCACCTGAATACCTTAGCTATTTTCGGGACGGAAGTGTAGGGAAATTTCCATTGAACTCAAAATACTGTGTTACTGTTATTTTTAGGGGCAAGGATCCTCATAGAGAGGTAGGCGTGGATAGGGTGATTGTATCAGGGAGTCTAGGTAGTGTAATGACTAGGTCGCTAGCCCCAGAATGGCATGAAGAGTGTTCGAATCCTGCTTGAGATGCAATATTTCCCTTTTTCATCACTCCACGACATTTATATATATACATTAAAACCCCTCTACCATACACAATGACAACATTGTAAGGGCTTCAGGGGGGAGGAGAGGGAGAAAGCTATGGCGGAGGGGAGGGGGGGGGGGGAGAGGGAGGGGGGAGCCACTCCCTCTAGGTGACCCGGGGTGGGTGATTTGTGCGCATGCGGACTGATTCTAAAGCGTTGATAATCATCTCGATACGGTCGGGACATTTTTATTCTACCGGGTTCCATTCTGGCCTGGTATAAATGCATTTAAAATGTTTATATAGTATGCACACATACTGGAATATATCTGATTTTAGGTGATGATTCTAATTGCCGATGTGTCATTGTTGCAATGTATTTCGCATAAGTATGAACTTTCATTTAATGTAACATTGGTTGCTCGGCTGGAAGATCACCCCTTGGGGAAGCCAACCTTACTACAGTATGAGCTCGTTAAACCAAACTTGAAGGGACCCTAGAAATTTGTTTGGATTAACCGATCATTTGTTTAACCGAGCTTTGACTTTGACTTGGCTTTGGCAAAAACGGGGGTGCATTATGAATGTACAATGTATGTGGACACTATGATTGTTTTTTTATGTATATACAGTGTAACCCCATTAAACCAACCTTTGGTTAAATAAAACGATTGGTTAATCCAAACCTTTTTCGGCGACATGGCAATATACTACCATTTATCATATAAAAAAGTCTCAGATGACCTTAAAACCACATGCAAGTATGGTCTAACTGTACCGGAAGTGGCCTGGGGCTGACAATTTTGTTTGGATTAACCAATACTTTGGATTAACCGACTTTGGTTTAACAAACTTTTTTATATGATAAATGGTAGTTTAACCCCATTAAACCAGCCTCGGTTAAATCAAACGATCGGTTAATCCAAACCTTTTTCGGCGACCTGGCAATATACTACCATTTATCATATAAAAAAGTCTCAGATGACCTTAAAACCACATGACAGTTTGGTTTAACTCTACTGGAAGTGGCATGGGGCCGACAATTTTGTTTGGATTAACCAATACTTTGGATTAACCGACTTTGGTTTAACCAACTTTTTTATATGATAATTGGTAGTATTTTGCCGGGCCGCTGAAAAAAGTTTGGATTAACCGATCGTTTGGTTTAACCGAGCTTGGATTAACGGGGTTGTACTGTATTACGTATGGTTAAATAAAACTTAACTCAGCTCAAGGCTCGATGAAAGCGTCACAGTTTTACAGCCACAACACCTACTTGGATTTTAGCTGACATAGCCAAGACATGCACTGGTGATCTTATTAAGTATTGAATGCTGCATACAATTAATGCTAAATCAATTTAATTGAACCCACCACTTTGCTTAATACCCCTGTCACACTATGACGTAATGAGCAAACGTAAGCCTGACGTCATCACGTTTTGTCATTATGTTGACGTACATTGGGTTACGTTATGATGACATCAGAATGACGTTAGACTGACGTCGAGCTATGTCACGTTACGTCGGCACGCGTCAAAGTTTTGAACCTGTTCAAAACTTTCGACGTAAATTGAACGTAAGGGTTTACATTCGCCATACATTCTGTACACGTTCAGTGAACGTCAATGACGTTAAAAGGACTTTAGTCAAATGCTGCTCGCTACGTTCAACTATGTTCCACTACGTTGACCCAAATTAAACCCGGTGGAAACGTCCACGCGGCGTAATGGGAACGTCAGGAGAACGTCAGGAGAACGTACGTTCAATGTACGTTCAATGTTTCGCCACCGTGTCATGAAGTATGTAGCGTCACGTAACGTAGTTCTGGCAATGGAATAACGTTCATAACATTCTGTGAGCGTAATGACGTTGTCCTCTCTCGTTGAATGACGGTATCACTACGCTTTACCGATGTTGCGCTCTCGTCAACTACGCTGCATCCACATTCAACTTGTGCCCAAATTTGCATACTATGCCGAGAAGTTCGACGCTCTTTACGTTCTCCCTACGCTGATGTCGTTACGTCGTAGTCTGACAGGGCCATAAAGTTGCAAAGTCCGATGAAAGCAACAAATTTTCAAAAGCAAAATCCTTATCTATATTTCAACCTACATATCCAACTTAGGTACAGGTGCAGTTCTTAAGCATTTGATGCTACATAGACGGGTTATACTAAGCACATTTAATAGAACCTATTTCTGCTGAAGCTTATGTGATCAGAGGTTCGGCGAGCATGCCAAAATTAAATTTGTATGTTTTAACTTCAAAGATCTCCCAAGTTAGTTATTTTAAAACAAAGTGACTTCAGACTAAAGTAATGTCGATTGTAACGATCAACCCAATATATTTATCACAGAAAATGACAGAAACTCAAAACCATCGGACTATAAAACTTTAAAGTTCGCGGGCTTCGACGGGTTTAAGGTTCTGCCATTGTTGTTTTAGTTTTAGATAAAGATATTAGATTGCTAGTTATTATTTACTTTTGATTAATTTGAAGTAATTTTGATTTAAAAAATGCTAATCTTGGAGATATTTAAGGTGAAAAATTGATAAATTAACATTGATGTACACATCAGGATTCCAGATAGAAGCGATTTATACTGGTTTTCAAGCATTACAGCATAACACACGGGAATAAATGCAAAACAAAACTAATATAGAGACTACTAACACCCAAAGCCGCAAACGGCTGGTCCGAGCAGGAACAGGTAAACACTCCTAGGTGCGGGACCAGACCAAACCAGTATCACAGCTGTCCAGCATTGAAAACAAACACCCTCGCGGGAGCTTATACGTTATGGGCCGAATAAATACTTTGTCAATAAAAATAAATTAATAAATAAATAAAAATAAAAGAGCAATAAATGCTTGATTAGTACACTAATGCCTAAGTTGAATATGTAGCATCAAATATAAGTAGGTTCTTTGGTTTAGAAAAAAAGTTCATGTTTTTACCAGATTTTGTAGCTTTATGTTTTCTAAAGGCAAACTGTGAATGCTATGAGTTTGAAATGAGGTGGTAACGTTGGGCTTACTATAACGAAGACATCTACGGTAATCTTACTTGATTATGCTTGTTATAGTCTATTGCTAATGCAGTGTTTCAGTTTTAGATATATTTTGTTTGTTCTTAGCCTGGTAGGATGTGGTTAGGTCATGAACCGTTTTTGCAGGAATGAGAAGAATAACTAGACTTGCTCTAGGCTCTGTCGATTGTATAATTGAGGTCATTTAATGTCCCCGCCCCACCTCCACGCACGCCAACCACCACTATTACAATCGATGGTAGATAAAACATTCACCGCTGGTGAATGGCAGCATAGTCTAAATAGGAGCAAAAACTGCTTTACTATACTGCTGTATTTTATTACACTGAATGCGCAAATGAGAGAGAGATGGCAATTTCAGAATGTTCATGGTTCGAGTTTTGAAGTTTATTAATCTACATTATTTAATCAATTATTCCTCCAAAAGAGCGGGTAAATATATAGAGGTATGTGAAGAATATATTTTGATTCTAAAATTAAGAATGTATATTAGTAAGATAAATGGTGAGTCGACACACACTTAGGTTTACAGAGAGTCTTACCTCCTGGTGACATATAAGGTCATATCAGGACGGGTATCGACTTGTGACGGTGCACACTGATGGTGATTTTATAGTGCTGCCTCACTGGGAAATCAGGCCACCAGCACCATAACGCGATATTCCACTCAGTCGCATTATCCTGACACTGTCCTTGCCATATTCATGCCAAATCATATTAATGCCGAGTGCCAAGCTAGGAAGTGACAAGTATCAATTTTGCAAGTCATTGGTTTGACTCCACCAGGAAGGGAACTCCCAATCTCCCACACAGGAAGCCTGAGCTCTATCGATTCGGCCACCGCCTCCGGTTGGAAAGTCGTATTCTCTGGCGAGCAACAAAACGCCTAAAGCAAAAGTACTTTTTTTAATTGAAGATTCCAAGTGTAAATGGGTCGGGTGAGAGGGGAACTGGCCGAACACAAAACGAGGAAGTGTGGTTGTGATTTATAGCACAGACAACTTCCCTCCAGCTTGTTCTAGCTAGTGTAGTTGTCGGCACTGAATCTCAGTGTCAGTATCTCGGAATATCTCGGAATGCTCGTGACGGAGTGGTCATTTTATTTCGGCTGACTTGAGTTAGCTGCTGGTGGCAATATCAGACTGCGTGTACATATATTTAAATCGTTGGATTGCCACATGGCTGGAATGCCAAGGTCATGATGCGAACAAAAGACTTTATTCAATGAATAAACTATATTTACAACAACAACAAAAGTTGCCGGTGGAACGGTGTCCCAGTGAGGCAACACTATAAACTCACCATTACTGCGCACTATAAGAAAGAAGTCAGTACCTACCCTCATATGACTTTAGATGTTGCTTGGACATAAACCACCAACCAATGAACCTATAGACCAAACCTGATCCACTCCCTTGTTCTGTTCTGAAAACAAATTGGAACAAAGATCTCTCCAAAAGCAAATAATCTTTAAAAATAAACACAACATATGTTTTCTCTTTCGCCCCACCCACCACCACCCCTCTAGCACCCCCACCCCCTCACACACACACTTCCCTCAAACCCAGCACCACCACTCGACCCTGGTGATCCGCCACAGCCCGCCATGTCTTCCCGGCACCAGACGTCTCCTGTCCCCGGGCTCCTGCTACTCCTCCCGGTCCTTCTGTTCCTCCTGGACCTTCCGGCCCCCGGGCGTGCCATCCGGTTCCCGGCCAGGAAGACCTGGTGGACCAAGGCGATCACCGATGATCTCCACGTGGCGGGGCAGCCGTCGACGAAGCAGATCAAGTTCGCCAAGGAAGCCGACTTCAAATCAGTCATCTCCCTCTTCACCGTCCCAGAGCCGGCGGCAGCGGCAGGGGCAGCGGCGTCCGACGCAACGCCATCGACTGCGCATGCGTCGACGCTCGTCACTGGTCTGGGCCACACCTTCCACACGATCCTCCAGATACAAGCCCCAGCCGACGGACGCTCTTCGTCCTGGGCGACAGAGGCAACGCTGATGAACTTCACGGCGGCGTTTGAGTCTTCGCCCAAACCGGTGATGTTCTACGGGAACGATGGGTACGCGGCATGCTTCGTGGCGTTGCTGTACTACACGAATATCTCTACTTCCGGTAGCAGCATTGAGAAGGTCTCGGAGTTGTTCCGGCGGGGCGCTGCGTTCGGCTACAACTACGTGGGCGACGAGGCCCTGAGGAGCCTCGTTCTGCGGGTGGCTGGCGCTAATCTGACGGTGACGACTGCGGCTTTGCCGCGTCCGCCGTCGCTGAATCTGCCCAAATGGTATGCTTCACCTGCAATGTGGTAAGTAAATCAACGAGTACAAGTAAAACCTCTCTAAACCGACCGACCATGGGGCCGACTTTAAATGGTCCATTTAGGGAGGTGGTCGGTTTATGGAGCTTAAACAAATTTGTTACAATGGTATTGTATGGGTGATCATTTGGGACCCAAATAAAGCGATCGCTATAAGGGAGTGGTCAATCTAGGGAGGTGGGAGGTGAAAAGAGACTTTCAAATATATATATATATATATATATATATACAGTACAACCCCGTTAAACCAAGCTCGGTTAAACCAAATATCGGTTAATCCAAACTTTTTTTTGGTGGCCCGGCAAAATACTACCATTTATCATATAAAAAAGTTGGTTAAACCAAATTCGGTTAAACCAAAGTATCAGTTAATCCAAACAAAACTGTCGGCCCCAGGCCACTTCCGGTACAGTTAAACCAAACTTTCATGTGGTTTTAGGGTCATCTGAGACTTTTTTATATGATAAATGGTAGTATTTTGACGGGTCGCCGAAAATGGTTTGGATTAACCGATCGTTTGATTTAACCAAGCTTGGTTTAATGGGGGTTGAACTGTATATGCATAAAAAAAAATCATAGTGTCCACACACATTGTATATTACATTCATAATGCACCAAAGTTGTTGCCAAAGCCAAGTCAAACTCAAAGCTCGGTTAAAGCAATGATCCGTTAATCCAAAAAAAATTCTAGGGTCCCTTCAAGTTTGGTTTAACGGGGTTATACTGTATATATATATATATATATATATATATATATAAATATATATATATATATATATCTGTGTGTGTGTCTGTGTGATGCATAACGCATTACGCGAGTATAAAGGCGCAGAATGGAATTATTTTGTTATGTATTTTATTACACTGAATACTCTGTACTGCCTCCTGTCCATGTTCATGACTTGTGGCACCAAATAAGGAATTTTCAGTGGTACAGTGAGTGAGCGTAACGGTCGCTGATGCGTGGGCGAGTAGGTGGCACCACGTGGAAAGCTGAGGTTGTATCAGTAGATGACCTAATGCATAGACTCAACCAGCCGATGACTGAGGAGGCTGGGCAGTAGATACAATCTTCCGGCCTTATTATACTCGTATAAAGTCATGTTTTTTTTGTTATGCCTTCAAACACTTTCTATCTTCTAACGGGTTGTTCAGCAGCTTCTGTCTCAGAGACACACTACTGCGGGAGTAAACTACAATACCATATGTGAACATGTTCTTTGCAGGAAGTTAAAACCCATTGGCAACAACCTGTGGCTGTCCGGCCAGATTGATTCCACCGACTTGCCCAACTTGAAGAAGGCTGGCTTCCAGGTGGTGGTGAACTCAAGAAAGGGGGCGGTCGTGAATGGAACACAGTCGCAAGAAGAGGTCATTCTCCTCAACATAAAAGACAGAACAAAGACATACAACATGAATGGAATGCCCGTCAGACAACTGCCTAGCACCTTGGAGGGCAACAGACTGGACTCCTCGTTGAACAACAACTATATTTCACCCACTTCGGCCTATAATTATGAGTCGAGGAATCCACTTCAGTTCGGCGATGATGTCGGATACAATGAGACCTTGGAGAGGTTGGCCTTCATGCAGGAGGAACTTGAATATCACCACACGCCTCTTGGTGAGTAGCGATAACCCACAATCCTGCACCGGACGCAATGGCCAAATTGGTAGAGTGCAGGCTCCCCGTGCGGGAAATTGGGAGTTCTGTTTCTGGTCGAGTCAAACCAATGACTTACAAAATTGATACTTGTCACTTCCTAGCCTGGCGCTCAGCATTAATTTTATTTTGTGTGTGTGAATTTATTTATCCTGCTCATAATGGATAAGTGTGTTCACACTTGTTTTCACTGCTGGGCAGAACTAGTCCAATTTGATTCAAATCTGTTAAATTTTGATTTTGTAATAATTTAGGTTTTCTTGCTTCTTGTGTATTGTTTGTAACTGTTTGTAGATTGCAAATAGTCCAAAATCCAGCTTTCACTATACTTTGTGTTAATCCAATTTGCAGAAATCAACACATGCCCTATATAATGTATTACCTAATATGAAATTGATAGTCCTTACCTGTAATGTACAACACATTTCTATTGCACAGAGAACACCTAAAATGAATTTGTCGGATTTTGCGCCTGAACTCTTCAGATGTTTAATGAGTGCATTGAACAATTTCTGATCATATTGGGAAATGCAATGGCGTTCTCTGTGGCAGAGTGGTTAGAGTGTCTGACTTTTTTCTAGGTCAGACTCCTAATCTGAGGGTCGGCGGTTTGATTCCCCATGCCCCCAGCTCTGCCAATTTGGATTTCCACTGCTGTGTATAACTTACAGCGTCATCAAAGGCCGGTTGCTGTCATACCATGTCTATGTGGTGTGGGAGGTTAAAAATCCCTTGGGTCGGTAAAAGTGTAGGCTCGGGCTTTCTATCGACCAGCAGTGGAATGAGGAAGACCAGTCATCTATGACTGCAATTTCCCCTGCTTAAACAACTAATGGACCAAAAAAAACAAAAGAAACTGACATGAGTAGATCGTGGGATTCGAACCTATGGTCAAGTAAAAAACTAATGACTTAAAAAGTTATACTTGTCGCTTCCTAGCCAGGCCCTTGGCATTATTACGAATCGGCAATGACTGGTTGGCTAAGTGTCGGGATAATGTTACTGAGTGGGATAGCAGGTCATGGTGCTGACGCCCTAGTCTCCCAGTGAGGCAGCATTATAAAGTCACAATGAGTGCGCATTGTCACAAGTCGGTACCCGTCCTGATATGACCTTAGATGTTGCCAGGATGTAAAACTCCAACACCCAACCGATCACTAAAGTCATTGTCTACATGTTTAGCTTTGGTTGCATTTTTTAGGCAGTGGTTACAGGTATGCTTTACCGCTGTGGGAGTCCTACCGTGGCAAACTTATGGAACTAGCAAAGACCAAGAATGCCATCCTATTCCAGTGTCGAACAGGGTACCGGTCATGTGAGTACTTTATTCTGTTCAGTGATTAAATCTTGACCCAGTGTTTGCAACCAGCCATCCTAAGGTGGTGAGAGAATGTTAATTCTTCATTTAAATGTTGCTTCATTTTCGGCTAGGCTTTGCAAAATCACTGTTTTGTGGCATTCAGGTTGGCTACATTTAATCTTTCTAGTTATTTTGCATAGTCCGATGGTTTTGGTATTTTGTCATTTTTCTGAGATAAATATATTAAGTTGATGGTTATAATCTACTTTCCTTTAGTTTTGTTGGGGTTTTCTTTGTGACAAGTTTTTTTATTCTGCCCATAACGTATAAGCTCCCGTGAGGGTGCTTGTTTTCAATGCTGGACAGCTGTGATACTGGATTGGTCTGGTCCCGCACTCAGGAGTCTTTACCTGATCTTTCTCGAGCCAACCTTTGCGGTTTTGGGTGTTAGTAGTTTCTATATTAGTTTTCTTTTAATTTTCAAGTTTTTTCCTAACCTGTATATGATAACTTAGCCTACGATGTACATCTACGCAGATGATATACAGGCCTGTGGGAGAGGATCCCATCCCATTGTGGTTTGTTACAGCATCCTTTCACCCATGCCCTGTTTAAAGTTTAAAGTAACTTTCATTTTAAATGGCTAACTTTTAGATATTTGAAGGGCAAAGATGGCAAATTAATTTCCACAAGCATGCTAAAACTCTGACACCATAGGTTTCAGCAGTAGCACATCCTATTAAATTGATTCAGTATTCCCTTCCATGTGGTAACAAATGCTTAATAAGAGCACCAGTTTTTAAAGTAGATATTTAGCTTCAAATATAATTCAATGTTTTGGTTTTGAAAATGTGATGATTTCATCTGATTATGCAGCTTTAAGATATTACAAAAAATGACGAATTGGTACAGCTATTTTATTCTTTTAATAATACTGATGTAACGACCATTGCAAAGTCTTGCGCCTGGACGAACATTATAAATTTGTCTAAAATCAACTGATTGATTGATTGATTGGTGGTTGCTTTACGCCGTGTTGGCAGCATAGGCCATATTCACGGCGAGAAATGTTCATTTTTTGTTCAAACCATCGCTTTTACATGTAAAAGCAAACAATCAAATATGTGCCAATAGACACTCATTAAATTAGAAAGCTCACAATCATATATTTGTGGTCAAGGGAAACAAATTCCCATAGAAAAAGAAAAGTTTTATTAATAATTGATAGAATCTATTTAGTAAACTATATGAGGTGGTACAGTCCAGCTGCCCTTAAAATTAAAGTTGCATGGTCCGATGAAATATAATTTTGTTGAAATTAAAATAACTACTTACATTTGATCCTATATATCCAACTTAGACACTGGTGTATTAGCTAATGATTTGGGACAGCATATACAGAATAACCAGTGGATTTATCAGCTCACCCCTTTAGACATTCACTTTGAAACACCTATTATGCAGGGAGGCCATTAAAGTTGCATGGTCCGATGAAATATAATTTTGTCAAAATTAAAACAACTACTTACATTTGATCCTATATATCCAACTTAGATACTGGTGTAATAGCTAATGATTTGGGACAGTGTATACAGTATAACCAGTGAATTTATCAACTCACCCCTTTAGACACTCACTTTGAAACACCCATTATGCAGGGAGGCCATTAACCAACTAGGCCAATCTCATGACCTCATTAGCCTCCCCCCAACCAAGTAGGCCTGCTGTGCAGGGCCATAGAGGGGAAGGGGAAATGAGGTGGATGTGTCTGTGTGTGTTTATGTGTCTGTGTTTCCTGGCCTGACTTTACAGAGACACAGAGACAGACATACACACAAACATACACAAACAGACAGATATGCACACAGACATACACACACATACACAGACAGATATACACACACATACCTACACACATAGATAGACACACACAAACAGACATGCACAGACAGCACACACAGTCACAGAAATACACAGACATGCACACAGCTAAAATACACAGACACACATACACCCGACCTGACTTTGCAGAGAGAGAGACACACACACAGACACATAGACAGCCGCACACAGACAGAGGCAGACACACACATACATATATGCTCACACATATATACACACACATACATACACAGACAGACATACACATACAGACACACACATACATACACACACAGACACACAGACATAGACACACATACATACACACACATATATATACACACAGACACACATAGATAGACACACACATACATACATGCATAGACAGCACACACAGACACATAAACACACAGACATGCACACACCTGACATACACAGACACACATACACCCAACCTGACTTTGCAGAGAGAGACACACACAGACACCCACATACAGAGGCAGATACACACACATACATTCACACACATACACACACACACACATACAGACATACACACATACACACACAGACATACATACACACATACACACATATATATATATATATATACATACACACACAGACATACACAGACAGACAGAACACACAGACATAGAAACACACAGACACACATACACCCGACCTGCCTTTGCAAAGAGAGAGAGAGACACACACAGCCAGAGACACATAGACAGACGCACACAGAGGCAGACACACACACATACATACACATACCTACACATAGATACACACACATACAGACATACACAGACACATACATACATACATACACATACACACAGAAACAGACAGACAGAGACAGACACACACATACACTCCCACACATACACAGAAACACACAGATAGACACACACAGACATACACACACACAGATACATACATAGACAGACAAACACACGCAGACAACACACACACATTATTTTTTGTTAAAAACCCTGAGTGCCATAGGCCTTTGGCACTAATCCGTTCCCAGAATGTGCCCAACCAACCAGAAATACCTACCTACAGTCCTGTCAGGTTCCAGGTCATCTCACATCACGTGGTCACTGCGAGATGACCATCTGGGTCATAGCCACAGGACTTTTGACAAGCTTGTCGAAATTATTTTTGGTTCTTTCAGCTCAGATTACTTCAAAACTAATCATCTTTAATCAAAATCACTCCGGACTAATGATTAGTAGCTTGTAACGATCAATTTGATATAGTTATCTAAAAAATAAGAAAAAAATTCAAAGGCCAGCGGACCATGCAACTTTAACCAACTAGGCCAATCTCGTGACCTCATTAGCCACCCCCCAACCAAGTAGGCCTACTGTGCAGGGCCATAGAGGGGAAGGGGAAATGAGGTGGATGTGCCTGTGTGTGTATGTGTCTGTGTGTTTCCTGACCTGACTTTACAGAGACACAGAGACAGACATACACACAAACATACATACAGACACATACAGACAGACACACACATACATACACACACAGACATAGACACAGACATATACACAGACACACACACAGACACACATACATTGACACACACAGACAGACAGCACAGACAGACACAGAAACACACAGACATGCACACACCCAACATACACAGACACACATACACCTGACCTGACTTTGCAGAGAGAGACACACACACAGACAGAGACACATAGACAGATGCACACATACAGAGGCAGACACACACATACATACACACAGACACACACAGGACAGACATACACAGACAGACACAGAAAGACACACACATACACACATACAGACACACAATGACACACATACATACACACACAGACATACACATACAGACATATTCACACATGCATACACATACAGACAGACATGCACAGGCAGCACACACAGAAACACACAGACATGCACACACCCGACACACACAGACACATACACACTCAACCTGACTTTGCAGAGAGACACACAGACAGAGACACATAGACAAACGCACACAGACAGAGGCAGACACACACATATACATACACACACATACATACACACACAGATACACACACATACATACATACATACATACATACACAGACACACACAGACATACACACACAGACATACAGACATACACAGAGACAAGAAACATAGACAGACAGAGACAGAATCACACAGACACATACACACATACATACCCACACATACACAGAACCACACAAATAGACACACACAGACATACACACAGACAGACAGATACACACATACATACATACATACATAGACAGACAGACACAAGCAGACAACAGGCACACATTATGTTTTGTTAAAAACCCTAGTGCCATGGGCCTATGGCACTAATCCTTTCCCAGAATGTTCCATACCCAAACAGAAATACCTACCTACAGTCCTGTCAGGTTCCAGGTCATCTCACATCACGTGGTCACCGCGAGATGACCATCTGGGTCATAGCCACAGGACTTTTGACAAGCTTGTCGAAATTATTTTTGGTTCTTTCAGCTCAAATTACTTCAAAACTAATCATCTTTAATCAAAATCACTCCAGACTAATGATTAGTAGCTCGTAACGATCAATTTGATATATTTATCTAAAAAATAAGACAAAAATTCAAATGCCATCAGACCATGCAACTTTAACTAAAATCAGGACCTGGCTTTAATGGTCCAAATGGTTAACAAATACACCAGTCTAAATTGCATATGTTGGTTCAAATCTAGATAAGTGTCTTCCTTTAGAAAATATTATGCTTTTATCAGACTATGCAACTTTAATGAAAGGATCTGAAACTTTGATGTTGAGTTCTAACTGTTTTCTTTAGATTGTATATTGTAAGACTCTCTGTATTCCTACATTCATAGTTTTTCCTCCGCGTGAAAATCTAAAAGAAAAAAATGCAACGGCGCCGAAGCTTGCCTGGGTCGTCGACAAGCCCTAGGGTCATACTCATTATAATAGCCTTATATTATATGGGTCATATAATTGTAATGCCCTATATTATATGGGTCTCATAATTATAATTCCTTTATATTATATGGGTCATATAGTTATAGTTGCCTTATAGTATATGGGTCATATAATTAGAATCGCCTTATATTATATGGATCATATAATTAGAATTGCCTTATATTGTACGGGTCAATTATAATAGCCTTATATTGTATGGGTCATATAATTATAATTGTTTTATATTATATGGGTCATATAATTATAATTCCCTAACATTGAACATAATATGAGCCATATAATTACAATTGCCTATAATATATGATATGGGTCATGTAATTAATAATTGCCTTATATAGTATGAGTCATATAATTACAACTGCCTCATAATATATTACATGGTTCATATAATTATAATTCCCTTACATAATATGAGATATGTAATTACAATTGCCTTATAATATATTATATGCGTCATATAATTATAATTGCCTTATATTTCTCTTATACAGCGGTGCTGGGCATGCTCGTGTATGGATGCCTGCACAACAAAAACAGCACTCAGATGTTGCAGAAGTTAAATATGATGGGCTACCCATTCGTGGACTTCAAGAAAGCTCCAGCATTCCAGTTAGTGAAGACGGTACTTGATAATCGGGAACAACACTGCAGTGCCAGTGGGAGCCCGGGATCAGGAAGCAACTCGATTTTACACTTCCTGTTTGCTGCATGCTTAGTTAATTTCTATTATTATTTCGTTTTAGCGTGAAAATACAGTCGCACAATTCAATGGTTTTGAGATTTTGTCATATATATGTTAGGTTGATTGTGTCAGACCAAGCCAGGTTATCTGCCCCATTCTGATGAGGTTTACTAAGAAATAAACACATGAAAGGCAGTAAAGTAATATTAGCGAATTTCACAGTTATAATATATCTTACTTTAGTTTAAGGGTCAGTTGTTTTTTTGTTTTTTTTTGTTTTTTTTGGTAAACATGTTTATTCTGCTAAATAAGTCTTTTGTCAGTGCCGAAGCACTGGTCTTCCAGCCATTTTTCAATTCAGGGTTAAGGGTTGCTTGGTTGTTTGTGACAGGGGGTGTCGCTAATGACAATATGTTAAGCCACAGATATAGTAGAGGTATAGATGGTTACGTTATGAATGAGTGATAATTGGCCATTTTGAAAAAGTGATAATTGCATAAGCATATTCAGCGCTCGACGGAGTGACCCAACCAGCCATGGCTGTGACCCAACCAGCCACGGCTACGACCCAACCAGCCACGGTTGAACTTGTTTCTGCTACAAAGGTATTCGGGGTCAGCGATTGGTTAATAATATATAAAAACAAATGCTCGCTGCCATAGAATTTTTACTCAAAATTAAAAGAAATAAAGAACACTTTGGCATAAAAATGGTGCACAAATGCAATATTATTACTTTATTATTACTTTATTCCACCGAAACGATGGTTGTATAACATATTGCAAATGGCGGCCCCCATAAGGGGTGGCCATTTGCAATAAAAAAGAACAGCTCTGATTGGCTAACATTATTGAAAGATCACATTATTATTTTAGTAGTTTCTTGTTCAGATATATGTATCTTTTGCACAGATTAAATTGGTTGAAGTATATTTGAAATTGATCTACATTGATTTCTGTTTAAATCACACAATATCACTACTTACTGAATGGGAAACTCATCCTGCAAGGGTATGCTCAATATGACCCAGTGGTCAGCTGTTTTTCATCCTTTCGTCGCTGTGGAGCCTTCTCGATAATTGTCCACCTCAATCATATGGCATAGCCTACTGACAGGCTTTGGTGGTTTTATTTTGTATTATGCCGACATGGTTTATGATGCCTTAGAACTGCAGCCAGAACAATTTTGAAAAATGACCGAACTCCCTAGTAGTAGCACCACAGATAGTACAGGGATAGATGGTTAAGTGATGTCATGAAAGCATGATAATTGGCCATTATGCTGCCCCTATCATCGCTCATTATCATGCTTCCAATGTGACGGTGTCACAGTTTCAGCGCCCGGTCAGTTTCAGCTGCCTGTCAGTTTCATGCGCATGCATCAAAATCTAACATCATCGTCACTAACCTTATAAATTTAATATAATGTTTTTGGTAAAGATGTTTTCTACATGTGTACAAAGCGATTTGTTTCTAGGTGGTGTGGTTTTAGAGATATATCACTTTTCCTGTATTTTCTGTATGAAGATTGCTAGCGACCATTGACAATGCCTTGAGTTTGACGGTACGCGCAGTGCAAAACCTTAGTTTTATTCAAAATGAATACAAATCAAGAACCCTAACCTTATAAATTTAATACAGTCTTTTCGGTAAAGATGTTTTCTATATGTGTACCGAGCGATTTGTTAATAGGTGGTGTAGTTTTAGAGATATTTCACTTTTGCTGTATTTTCTGTATGAAGATTGCTCACGACCATTGACAATGCCTTGAGTTTGAGTCTATACGGGCGGTGGAAACTGACCGGGCGCTGAAACTGCAACAATGGCCGTATTTTCGGATTGCACGTTGGGGTCGACCAGACGGGATGGCCAAATGAGTTAGAGTGCCTGTCTCCCGTCCTGGTATATCGTGGGTTCGAACCCTGGTCGAGTCAAACCAATGACTTAAAAAGTGATACTTGTCCCTTCCTAGCCAGGTGCTCAGCATTATTAGGACAGAGCAAGGACTGGTGTGCTCAGTGTCAGGATAATTCAAGACACGAGACACAAACAGTATATAATGGGTTTTTAATAGGTTTTGTTTCATGGTACAGAGATCAATTGTTCAAATGTTTCAAGTAGAGTTTAGCTTATTCAAGGGGAGGCTGGACCACGCGATCAACCCTATTGTCTGTTAGATGGGTGGGTGGGATGGCTAGAAAGTCGTACAGACTCCAGAGCCACGCGGCAGGTTCGGGCGCACTGGTCGGTGTGAGCTGCTCAGGCTCTCGCCGGCCAGGCGCACGGAGGCCGCCATGGGGAGGTTCAGTGCTGGAGTTCAAGTGTAGGTGGCGGCAGGGTCGCCCATAGGAGACAGTGCTGGGGGAGGTGTGGGAAGTGGAAACCAGGTGGCGGCAGTGTCACCCATAGCCGGCAGTGCTGGAGGGAGGAGTTTGGTCCCGTGCCCAGAATTACCCATGTTGCCTCAGCATCATGCACAATTCAAGACACGAGACACAAACAGTATATAATGGGTTTTTAATAGGTTTTGTTTCATGGTACAGAGATCAATTGTTCAAATGTTTCAAGTAGAGTTTAGCTTATTCAAGGAGAGGCTGGACCACGCGATCAACCAAAAGAGGAGGAGAGCGCGGTGGGACAGGCTCGTATGACGTCTCGTGGCACGTAGAGGTGGACTGCTGATGATGTCCAGGTCCCTAGTGTCTGGATGTCGTCCAGGGTGGCGCCGCTTGCGGCGCATGCTTGGGCCCCCCCCCCCCCCCCCCCGTCGTAGGCTGTGTAGTGTTACCGAGCGGGGAGAGGGGTGGCCTGTCGCAGCGAGCGCTAGGCGTAGTGTGGCCAGTAGCGCGGAAGGGCGAAGGGGCAGGCCCGACGCGGTGATGAAAGCTGGGCCCTGCAAGGGCGGAGCGGTACGAGTCGCGTACCGCGTCCAGGCGGCCACCGGGCAGTAAGGTGAGCCGCGTATCGCCGGCACTGCGATGTCGAGGTGGTGGCCTTGCCGCCAGCGAGTCTTGGTTGATCTGACACAGACATTAAGGCCCGAGCTCGTGATGAGTATGTCTCGGGCCCGGAGCGCGTGGCCTCAGGTCGTGGGGTCGGTGGACTCGAGAAGGTTGGATTGGCGGAGGATGGTGAAATACGCCAGTAGGGTGGCCGCCGCGAGGACGGGGCCATTGGGCCCTGCGCTGCCGAAGAACACCACGGCAGCCTTGATGTGGTCCGGGTGAGGGGTGGCGCTCGCCTGGTGGTGTGGGTGGAGGCTCGCTGGATGCCTCGCTTAAGTAGGGCTACTTGGTAAGTGTCAAAGGGGGCCGTGCTGGCTCCCACGGCTCTCGCCCAGGTTCGGGCGCCGCTGAAGTAGTTGAGGGCAGCGCCCGGGGAGCTGAGGCCGTCTGCGAGGTGAAGTAGGTATGATAGGACTAGGTATGTGGTAGGGGCGGCCAGGTCTGCTCCGTGCTGTTGCATGTACCGCAGGTACTTGGAGACTTGCCTCTGCTTGTTGCGCCATGTCCCGGGCGCCAGTCCCGCAGCTATCATGTTGGTGAGTCGGTCGTGGTGGTGTGCAGAGAAACCTGGGGACGAAGCAAAAGGGAGTTGGGTACCCAGGTTATAGTCGGGGGGTGAGGACGTTGACCAGGTCGACGTGGATCTGTACCAGCCCGCGCTGTGCCACGATGATGTCGGCCGTGCGCCGGGCCGCGGGATCGTCATACCGCCTGCTGAGTGCGTCGGCCAGGACGAGCTCCTTGCCCGGTTTATGATGTATGTGTATGTCCGTGCTGAGGGTGGTGGAAAGGAGCCAGATCTCTCTCGCGCATGCCGCAAGGATGGGGTCGCCCTCGGATCCCGTGGACAGCACCTGCTGGGAGGCGGAGTTGTCGGTGTTGACGTGGATGGCATGTACGTGTGGGCGGGCAGGGAGGAGGGTCCTTATGGCCGCCACCAGGTTGAGCGCCTCCAGTTGCGCTATGGTGTGGTCCCTCTCGTGGACCCGGTCGGGGTAATGCTCGGCATAGAAGTGTGTGTCGGAGTGTGCGCCCGCACCGGAGAGCGATGGGTCGCACTCGATTGTCCAGGGCGTCTTAGGTGGAGGTTGGAGTAGGACGTATCCGTTGGAGGACTCGGCGTATCGGTTGAACCATTCGATGTCTCGGAGGAGGTCTTCAGGCACCGCATGTTTGCCGGTCATGGGGGCGTTCCTGAGTGCCTCGAGTATCCGCGACATGAATCTCCGGGCTGGCCGGATGCACTTCGCCACGTGCTGTAGTCTCCCGACCAGCCTCTGGAGGTCCCGCCGGGACTCCCTCCTCCCGGTCCACCAGAGCCCGCACTCTCTGAGGACGTCGGCGAGCCTGTCGTGGGGAATTTCGAGGCGCATCGTCACCGTTGATATCTCGAAGCCCAGCCACTGCAGGTTTCGGGTGGGAGGGGTGCACTTGGCGGTCGCCAGTTCGAGTCCGAGGTCCTGCGCGAGGCGCAGGAAATCGTCGTATGCCCCTGTGGCTTCCTGGTGTGTACGCGCCGCACCAACGAAGTCGTCCAGGTAGCATAGGGCGAAGTGCCCCTTCTTCCGCATGAGGTGGACGACCACGTTGGTGGTGCGAGCGCACGCCAGGGAGGAGGTTCTACAGCCGAAGGGCGGGGGCCGCGTCGATGTAGTATCGGCCTTGGTAGGTGATTCCGAATAGTGGGGTCGAGAGGGGGCAGGCCCTCAGCTGCCGGTAGGCCCTTGCGAGGTCCGCGCCCCATACATAGCAACCGGCGCCGAGGCGCATGACCTCATCGGCCAGGTCGAGCATGCCGGGCAGGGTGTAGGTGGAAGGGGCACCCTGGTACTGTGCGCGGGGGATGCCGGCGTTGACGCTGGCCTTGCCCGGGTATGACAGATCGACGATGACGCGGCGGTCGGCCGAGACCCTCTTCGGCCGCGTCATCATCGGACTTATCTGGGTCCAGGGCTTGAAAGGGGGCCACTCGAAGGGGCCGAGGAGCGCCCCGAGCTCGACCTCCTTGTACACGTAGTTGGCAATGTGTATGTCATGTGCCGGGTCCTCGGTGTGGTTGGCGGTGGCGGGGACCGGAGGTCTGGCGCCGGTGTAGTCCGCCGGCCACCCGAATTCCAGGAACTCCACGACCTGGTTATCGTGGTAGTCTCGTAGCATGTGCCGCCAGGCCGGGATGTTGAGGCCTGAGGGGACGGGCACTCGGGCCCCCATGTGGTTGGGGAGGGCGTAGCATCGCACCCGGTCGTATAGTGCCTTGTAGTGCATGTTGTTGTGCCATAGGTGGGCTATGGTCGTGGGCCATAGGGCGTGTAGTATGGGCCTGTACTGTGTCGGAGTGAGTGGAGGGTTGTAGGGCGGGGCGGCGGCCGTGCCATGGTCGTCGAGTATGGTGTCGATATCGTCCGGCTGGGTGTGGCATAGGAGAACGTCTGCCTGTGCGGCATGTGGGCCGCAGGCATCATCATAGGTCTCCTCCGTGGGCGGCAGGGGCGCCTGCTGTGTGCCGGTGGGTGCGGCCGGGTGTTGATGGTTTGTAGTCAGTGGACGGTCCGTGTCGGTGGGGGGCGTGTGCTCGCCGGTGTGTCCGGGGGCGGAGCGGGCGGCGTGCCGTGCCTTGGTCCCCATGCAGGGGGGCGTGGCCCTGTTGATGTTGTTGTTGGGACAGCACTAGTCGCCATGAGTGCGCACTGTCACAAGTTGGTACCCGTCCTGATATGACCTTAGATGTTGCTAGGACGTAAAACAACAACAAACAAAATGCATGTTGGGAGAGCCTCAAACAGCTCAATAACCCTACGCGTATGATTGTCCTTAGCTGGGGTGGGTGAGGTGGCGGAACTAAGGCTGGAACTATCACCACGTGTTGGCTCGGGTGATGGTGTGGTGGATCAGGCCGTGGACCTATGGGTTCGATCCGGCCGGCGAGAAAGACTAGCCCACACACCAGGCGCAGTGTTCGGTTGCTGTCAACTAAGTGGAGCTAGCGGTTCGAATCGAACGGTCAAGGCTTGTTGTATCTGGGATCCGCTAGATGGCGCAGATGGGTCTGCCCAAGTTGCTGGTAGGTGGCGCCACCGGTGAGCGTCCATGGTTACTACTAACTTGTTGGTGGGCAGGGTGGTTGGTTATTGGAGTTTAACGTCCTGGCTGCATCTAAGGTCATATCAGGATGGGTTCCGACTTGCGACAGTGCACACTCATGGAGACTTTATAGTGCTGCCCCATGGGAGACCAGGCTGCCAGCACCATGACCTGATATCCCACTCAGTCATATTATTCTGACAGTGAGCCAACCAGTGTTTGCCCAATCCTAATAATGCCAAGGGCCTGGCTAGGACAAGTATGCATTGTTAAGTCATTGGTTTGACTCGACCATGTTCGAACGCCTGTGGGTTTCAAAATCCCATGACAGATGGACGCTCAACTCATTCGCCATCCCATCTGGTCTCTACTACTTTGCGGGTGGCGAGTCTGTCCCGCGCCCTGAATTATCCGTATTACCCATGCCACATGTACAATGTTTACTCTTTGCTTTAGGCAATCAGCAATAAGCATTCACCACCAATCAGTTCAGGGTTCACAGGTTTGCTAAAGGTGGACTTCCCGAGGAACGCTGAATCTCCAGACCAAACAGAACGGATGCAATGCCTTCAGCCAACTCCAATATTAGACATATTTTCTTTTTCTTACATTCAGCTCATCTTTTGTGTACGTTTTGTACTTTAGTATGACTAAGAAATTAATTATTTTGGAAGTTCCCACTGTGTTTCATGCTTGCAAGTGTATTAATCTTAATTTAGCTTCGATTCGTTTGTGTTGGTATTACGTCCTGATTATTGATTAGGTGCTTAAACATTGTACAACTTTAAATATATCCCATATATAACATTTACTGGTCTACATATATAATTGATTGTATAAATATTTATATTTATATTATATTTCATATACATTTGTTAATGATATACGTATTATCACATATAGTGTATGTATTTACGTGCGCTATCTATATATTACTTATATCACAAACGTAAATTGAATATATGTATTCATGTACTTATGAGTACACGTACATATAATTTTATCTTCATAATCTAAGGAGAAATAGGAATTGCTATGCATGATTAGATGGGTCAAATCTTCTTAGAACAGGAAAATTAGCCCTATAGAAAAAACATGTGTTATGTTATTATTTTGTATGTGGTCTATGAGTCGAATACCTTCGTGAAATAAAATGTCAATTTTAATATGAACCAAATTCAATGGCAGAGTGTTTATTTAAAATCTAGTACATTTATATTATGCTACTTAAATGTATGTTATGAAATATCATTGCCAGCTTTGAACCCTATATATTAAAATTGTGAAGTATGATGGTTTTGAATTTCTGTTATATTCTGAGATAACTATATTAGGTTGATCATAACAAGCTACCTTACTCTTAGTTTGAAGTAACTTTAATTCAAAATGACTAACCTGGGTGATATTTAAAGAGATAACATGCTAAATTGATTTGAACATGCTTGTCAAAAGTTAGTATTCCATTCTATGCAGCAATGAATGCTTAATATGTGAATTAGTACTTAAGTGGAATATGCTGGTTCACATTTAGATAAGTGTTTTGCTTTTGAAAAATGTATGCTTTTTATCGGACTATGCAGCTTTAATAAAGATATACTCCAGAGAATAAATAGTCTTGTATAAGATAACCTAAGTATATATGTTTTTGGCAATTCATAGGCTAAGTTTGAGAAACTTGAAAATAATATTATTATCAGAAATTAAGCGACGAATGTCATGACGACAAGACATTGTTTATGTTGCATCGGTAATGCATGTCAATAGACGAGATCACCGTTCCGACTGTGAATGCGCTGAAAATGGCGCTGGCAGCAAAGCAAAGGCATACAGCCATTGAGTTTGCTGATAAGCGTAGGGCAAAACTAGCAGTGTGAGTGCAGTGACTCGGTTACAATGAAGCTATCTATGAACCTTAAAGGAGTTGAAACATTTCTGATTAAGTATTCTGGTTTATATATGCATGAACTTGTCACGCCACGCGCCCTCACATAATTATAGATACAATACTTATATATATACAACACTTCTTATATATAGATACAACACTTCTTTACTCAGATCTTAACTCCCAGTCAATGTCAGCGCTCAGTAATCCAGCTCCTCTGTCCTACGCTGCTTCGCCAGTCTGAACATATACTGCAAGGTCGACGAGTACACGGCGAAAGTGACGGCGTTCGTCGGGAACGCCCGGATGCACGTGATCGGAAGTCCGCGCCAGAAGACGCGCCACCCCTCGGCGTGGTAGCTCTGCCGGAAGCAGTCGATGGTACCAGCGTACCTCGGGTTCGCCAAGTTGTCGGCCTGCATCCGGGACTTGACCATGTCTATGGGGATGTTGAAGATCCATGACAGCATGCCGGACATTCCACCAGCTGCCAGCATCTGCGGGACGGTGCAGTTGTGCGCTGTGCCGTCCTGGCTGAGGCGTTCGCAGATGACCTGGTAGCTGGTGATGTAGACGGACAGCCCCGGGATCTCACGCAGCACGGTGGCGGGCAGACCGTGGAACACCCCGCGCAGGCCGAACTGGCGGTAAATGGACGAGAGGCAGTGCATCGGGCCGCGATACTGTCTGCCGGACGAGCCTGAAACATAGTGGAAGGTCAGTTAGGTGGTCGTCACCCATTACTGGTCTGTACACAGTAATTTAGGTGGTCGTCAGCCATTACTGGCCTGGACTCAGTCATTTAGGTGGTTGTCAGCCATTACTGGTCTGTACACAGTCATTTAAGTGGTCATCAGCCATTACTGGTCGGTACACAGTCATTTAGGTGGCGTTACCCATTACTGGTCTGTACACAGTCATTTAGGTGGTCGTCAGCCATTACTGGTCTGTACACAGTCATTTAAGTGGTCATCAGCCATTACTGGTCGGTACACAGTCATTTAGGTGGCATTACCCATTACTGGTCTGTACACAGTCATTTAGGTGGTCGTCAGACATTACTGGTCTGTACACAGTCATTTAGGTGGTCGTCAGCCATTACTGGTCTGGACTCAGTCATCTAGGCACCCATCAGCTATGCATGGACACAGTCATTTGGGCATCTGTCAGCAATTACTGGTCTGTATGCAGGTAATGCAGTACCTATCTGCTAAAATACCTCAGGGTGTTTGACGCCCCTGCCTTGCAAAGTTATAAACCACTGCCTTGTGGTATAGGTTCTTGATAGAATCAACGGCTAAGGGAGCAAACCCTAACAGAAAACCATGCTTCCGTGGCAGCATTAAGGGCGGTGATGAACGGAACTCCCAACATCTCCCGGCCAGCTACTGCAGGGACAAATAGTTTGCGCCTGTCTTGACGTGTTCTTGCCGGTGTGAAACCTCTATTTGCTCCCCGAGAGAGTGCTGCTAGTAACTTGCAAAAGCCAGCAGCACTTCAACACTTTGCAAGCAGCTTTTATGAAATGCACAACCGCACAGAACAGCGGCGGTTAAGAAATAAAAGCAGTCTTTGTCGCATTGCGACCGACAGCATGATGATGATGATGCAGTCATTTAGATGCCGATCAGCCGTTACTGGTCTGGACTCAGTCATTTAGGTGCCTGTCAGCCATTACTGGTCTGGGTGCAGTCATTTAGGTGTCTGTCAGCCATTACTGGACACATTCATTTAGGTGTCCGTCAGCCATTACTGGTCTGCACACAGTCATTTAGGTAGCGAACAGCCACTACTAGACACAGGCATTTAGGTGCCCGTTGGTGTTAAATGGGGAGAACATAACTACATGAAAGGGTACTTTATCTGAGAGATGCTTCTTTGTTGGGCTTCACATCCAGGCAACAGTTAAAGTAATATCATGATACTTGTGAAAACTCAGCCTCATAGGCTGGATCCAGCAATTAGAGCTTCTATTAAACTGCCCTTCCATTCAACAAGGAATATTTAATAAGTGTACCAATATCTAAATTAGATATGTAGATTCAAAACTAGATAAGTGCTTTGCTTTTGAAAATTTGATGCTTTTATCGGACTATGCAATCATAAACTATATGATTTATAATGAAACCTAGGGCTGGGAAGGAAACGTATGCATACTTCCGGTTATGGAAACACACCAGGTCACAGCTTCAGTCCTAAGCCAGTGACCAGCGGGCCCTATAGCCCATAAATTTGTTGTTTGTTGGTTGGAGTTTTATGTCCTGGCAACATCTAAGGTCATACCAGGATGGGTACTGATTTGCTACAGTGAGCACTCATGGCGACTTTATAGTGCTGCCCTACTGGGAGATATGGCCACCAGTACCATGACCCAATATCCCACACAGTTACATGATCCTGACACTGTGTTAATCAGTCCTTGTCCTATCCTAATAATACTGAGTGCCAGGCTAGGTAGCGACAAGTATCAATTTTATAAGTCATTGGTTTGACTCGGCTGGGATTCGAACTCCCGCGCCTACGCTCTACCGATTAGGCCACCGCGTCCGGTATATCCCATAAGGGGCGCAGTGTGCACATTGTCGTTAAGAAGTAGCAATGTGAAAGTTAGTGCTGCCCCCTACCGATTTGTGCTTGCATTTTGACTTTGACCAGCTCGATGGGTGACGCAAAGATGGCTTGGACGCCGCCTGCGAACGCTCCGGCGAGTATTGTGCAGCCGTAACTAGGCGACCGGAGACCGGCACCCTCGTCCGGGCAGATGCGCCGGATCACGTTGCCATAGACACCGAAGAACACGCTGTTTTGGAAGCCCACTGCTGCCAGTGGAAACGCCATCCCTTTGAAGAAGCCCCTTGGCTGGAAAGAGAAAGAGAGAGAGAGTGAGTGAGAAGGAATGTGAGGGAATGTGTGTGAGAGTGAGAATGTGTGCGAGAGAGTGAGAGAGTGTGAAAGTGTGTGAGAGAGTGTGAACGTCGGCACCATGACGCATTATCCCACTCAGTCACATTATCCTAATACTGGGCTAATCAGTCCTTGACCTATGGCTAGTAATGGTTAGTGTCCGGCTAGATAGCGACAAGTAGCAATTTTGTATGTCATTGGTTTGACTCGACCTCGATTCGAATCCACGAACTTCCACATGGGAAACATGCGCTCTACCGATTGGGCCACCGCGTCTGATCTGATTTATATATTAGGAACACATATTACATATATTATATAGGCTACATAAGATGCCATCTATCTAATGTGATATCTTATCTGCTATTTATATATTACATTATATGTTATCTAAATATGCTATGATGCTACGTAATCTATTATCTGAGCATAAACACTGCGCGATTAGTAGACATTCATTTAGGAACTGATTTACTGTCATACTCAATTAGCGTTCTTGTTTGTATTGTCGTACTAAGTTAACATTCCCCCTTCTCACTTCTGCTGAGCATCTGCCTCCCGTTTTGGTAAAAGTAAAGCTTGTTTTATTTAACGACGCCTCTAGAGCACATTGGTTTTCATCATTGCCTATTGGACGTCAAACTTATGGTCATTCTGACATATTTCTTTGAAGGAAACCTGCTGCTGCCACATAGCCTATTCTTTCTGATAAGCAGCGAGGGGTCTTTTATATGCACTATCCCGCAAACAGGACAGCGCATACCACAGACTTTGATAAAGCAGTTGTGGACCACTTGTTGGAACGGAAAATAGCCCAAACTGCAAATGGGTCAAATGAGCAGGATCGATAGGATGACCGACACCTTCACACGTCCTGCTCCCCCCACCCCAGTTTTGGTACTTCATGGGATTCGAACCTTGGCCGAGTCAAACCAATGACTTAAAATTTGCTACCTAGCCTGGTGTTCAGCATTACTACCATAGGGCAAGGAGCAGTGAAAAGAGCATTTCCCCTACTTAATGTGCGAAAAAATGGACAGCTCTGCATCTAATAAATGTTGTCCTGGCATAGTAAGTGTCTTGTCATTGGAGGAACAGTCCAATTAGACTAATCACAATTTGCACATTGACAAATTGCTCGCGCATGACAGCAAAGTTTCGCCAATCACAGGAGGTCGCTAAAGACAAGCACGTACATTGTATGTAATCAAATGTCATATAATATATTATGCGAATATAAACCACTTAAGTTTATGGAAATATAATTCCAATTCAATGACCAGAAATACATTGTGCCTACACATGAAATATGACTCAGTATGTGATATAAATGCATTTATATATATATATATACATACAGTAAAACCTCTCTAAATCGACCGACCTTGGGACCGACTTTAAATAGTCCATTTGGGGAGGTGGTCGGTTAGGGAGTTAGAATATGGTTACAATGGTATTGTTGGGACCCAAATAAAGCGATCGATATAAGGGAGTGGTCGATCTGTGCAGGTGGTCGGTAAGGGAGGTTTTATTGTATATATATATATGATGTATTATGAAATATTCGAGGATAAATGATCGGGGAACAATGTATTGTTATTATTCCTCCTTACTGCGCATTGGTGGAGTGCCCCCCTCTCTGTAGGGGAGTAAATGTATACGGGTGACTCCCCCTTGCGCCTCACCCACAGGAGGAATCTTTCTTTTATATATATATATATTTATTTATATATATAAGCCACCATAAGCTATGTACATAAGGAGGATTACTCACCCCCTCTTTGATAAAGGTCTCCTTCAGACATCGCAGTACCGTGAAATTTGACTCTGTGACTGTTTGCTGTCGGACCTGCAAAAGGAAACATAGAGTTTTGTTATAGAAACTACCTTCAGAGCAGAAGGAGTAGAGATGGGGTAAACTACTTCCACTGAGCATGCGCACTGTTCTACTACTACTGAGTGCTACTATGTAAACTTTTCCCACAAAGCATGTTGCACAGTAAACTGCTACCCGACTGGTATCAGAAAGCACGATGGTGGTGGAAATGGTCTATTGAATTTGCATTGTTCGTGATGCTCAGCAACACGGGTAATTTGGCATTCGATCGCCGCCATAGCCTCTGAGCCTTAAGGTTTAATACTTGTGCTGCCACCTATCTACTTACGGCGTTACTCCTTTCTGACTTCTGCGTCAGCGCCGTCTGGTTATTCGTACTTTGATACGTAAATATTTCGAGATGCTAACTCTGTCTTACTGACCTGCCATCTGCGGTCGCCCGCTCGAACTACTGGCCCAAGCACCTATATAAGGACTGTCTCAGCAGCAGAGAGCTCACTTCGACACGGCCACAGGAGGACACTAGCTGGCTTTGAACTGCCATCCCACCCACCCCTGCTAAAAGACTATATAGGGCATAGGGTTAAAGCTTATTGACCTCTTTGTGCATAACTCATTGGCTTATCTCACTGTGCTTATTCTGTTGAATTTAATATGTGCTTACTAAAATTGACATGTGCTTACTACTGACTCATTATCGAAAAAGAAGAAATAAATCCAACTTTAAACTCATATGCGGTGTCAGTGTCAAATTATGTTTGGTTAATACTAAGGTTAAACAAAAATTGTAAATGGTGATCATCCCCCCCCCCCATGCCGGGAACATCGCCGGCCCTTATTTTCTTGATTTTTAACATTCATTTTTAAAATGTCAAATGAAGAGGGTGAGTGGAGTGAGAAATGGAAAGGGTAGTGGGGAGGAGGTAATAGACAGGGCAGTGGGGTGAAAGGAATGGAGGAGGATTTGAGGGGTGATAGGGAGGGAACTAGGAAGGGGAAAGAGCAGGGTCGAGAGTGGAGGAAGTTGGGAGACGGAGTGTGTTGGAGTGTGGGAGATGGAGGGTGTTGGATGGGGAGGAGGGAGGGTGTTGGCGTGTGGGAGAGGGAGGGTGTTGGAGTGTGGGAGAGGGAGGGTGTTGGAGTGTGGGAGAGGGAGGGTGTTGGAGTGTGGGAGAGGGAGGGTGCTGGAGTGTGGGAGAGGGAGGGTGTTGGGTGGGGAGTAGGGAGCGAATGTGAATGAGGGTGGCAGAGAGAATGGAGGGGTGGTGGGGGGCGAGACCAGTGAAATACTAAATATATGTCAACCAAACTTGAAGGGATCCTAGAAATCTGTTTGGATTAACCGATCATTGGATTTGCCAAGCTTTGGCTTAGACTTTGACTTTGAGTAAGCATGGACACATTGATTATTGTTTGTTTATGTATGTACAGTATAACCCCGTTAAACCCAGCTCAGTTAAACCAAATGATCGGTTATTCCCAACTTTTTTCGGCGGCCCGGCAAAATACTACCATTTATCATATAAAAAAGTCAGTGGGGTCTCAGATGACCTTATAACCAGATGAAGGTTTGGTTTAACGATACCGGATTGGCCTGGGGTCCGACAAATTTGTTTGGATTAACCGATAATTTGGATTAACTGACTTTGGTTTAGCCAATTTTGTTATATGATAAATGGTAGTTATATGATAAATTGTAGCCGCCGAAAAAGGTTTGGATTACCCGATCGTTTGGTTTAACCGAACTTGGTTTAACGGTATAACCGTTTGTTACTGCCTTTTAGTGACATCAGTTAATCAGCTCACAGATATGCGGGCCACTGCTTATATAGACTGTGCTGGTCTTAAGTAGATTGTGATCGTTTTGAATTGTTCACCGCAAGTTTTCTGAGTCTCCATAATCAGTACGTCGCAAGTTTGATAGAGATGGTCCTCTTATCCATGTGCGTTGTTATTGTCAATCTGCGCATGTGAAGTAAGGTTCCTTAAAGCTGCATAGTCTGATGAAAACAATACATTTTCTAAATCAAAGCATTTGCATAAAGCTGCATAGTCTGATGAAGCATACAATTGTTTAAACCAAAACACTGACGTGGATTTGATTCTGCATATCTAACTTAGATACTGATGCACTTAGTAAGCATTTCCTGCCACATAGAAGGGAATACCAAGTAAATTTAATAGAACCTGTTACTGCAGAAGCCTACGGTGTACTTGGCAAAATTAAATTTGCATGTTTGCACTTCAAATATCTCAAAACTTAGCCATTTAAAATCAAATAAAAGTTACTTCAAATGAAAGTAAGATAGATTATAATGACCAACCTAATATATTTATCTCAGAAAATGACAAGAACTCAAAGACTATGCAGCTTTAACGTTCCATAAAGCTGCATAGTCCAATAGAAACAACAAATTGTCGAAACCAAAGGATTTACTAAGAATTACAGCTGGCGCGGTGGCCAAATCGGTAGAGCATGGGCCTCGAGTGCGGAAGGTCGTGAGTTCGGTTCCGGGTCGAGTCAAACTAATCACTTTAAAATTGAATCTTGTCGCTTCCTAGCTTGGTGCTCAGCATTAATAGGATAGGTCAAGGACTGGTTATCTCAGTGTCAGAATAATGTGACTGAGTGGGATATTGGGTCATGGTGCTGGTAGTCTGATTTCCCAGTGGGGCAGCACTATAAAGTCGTCATGAGTGTGCACTGTCACAAGTCAGTACCCGTCCTGATATGACCATAGCTGTTGCTAGGACGTAAGACACAACCCCAAAACTAAAAGTTACCTCAAACTAAAGTATGGCATATTATCACAATCAATCTTACATATTTTCTCAGAAAATGACAGAAACTCAAAACCATCGGACTATACAAATGAGCGGTTAAGTAGATGATAACGATACAACCATATTGTAGCTTTAATGTGTTGTATAAGAAGTTATGTTATTATTCTTTCTCCCTCTCTCTATATATATGGATATATATATATATATACATAGTCTACACATATTTGGTTTTGAACATGTTATGAATTCACCAGATTATGCAACTTTAATCAAGTAATTGCAGCATTAATTCGAGAATACATTATTAGCCCATTCCATAGAAGTAGGAGTCACGTAAGTGAATACATTTGCAGAGAGCTTTAATTACTCTGGTTGGTCCACAAAGACCATCGTTGTTTATTTAAAAGGCAAATTTCAGGTGGGAATTAAACGACCATGGGCCATGCAAGATGGATACTGGATGAAGGAAGCATTTAGTTTATGAGGGCAGACCAATGGCCATCCAGGCTGCTCTATGAACACTGTCCCCTACCCAAACCATGTACGAGGTTAGCTCAGCAATTGAACTACACAGACTCGGTTGAATAGTATATATTTGGACTTTTTAATGCACTAGAATGGTAATCGCACATGCGTGAGTATAATGAGAGACGGCCCTGAGATGCTTAAGCCCTATAGTTCTAGTCTTTTATTGTGGGGTGGGTGGGATGGCAGAGTAGAATGTCCGTCGCCGTCCACCACCAAGTTGTAGTGGCCGAGTTCAGGTTTTGCTCGCTTTATATAGCAGCTAGCTGGGCCAAAAAGTCAAGAGCGCGCCAACATCAAGGGGCCTTTGGTCTCGACAATTTGTTACATTCACGGGACTTTGCAGCTTTAGGAAATACAGTAAGTATTCATTCTATTAACAAATCATCGACATGAGCATGACCTACTTTTATTGTGTCGAACGGGTGACCGAACGCTAATCCTGCAGATCCTGAAGGAACAAAGGGAACATTTCAGAATATTAATGTGCAGAAACCATATATGTATATATTATACATTTTTTTGCAGCAGGATGATCAATACGGCGAGAGAGATAAGTGACAAGAACTGCCGGTGGCAGCGCCACCGTAAGCCAGTATGCCGCAGTTAATCAACATTAGTCCATAATTGGACCTTAAATATAATATAAGAAAAATGGTAATAGTAATAGGAAAACCTCATACCGATGATTTATACCCGTATATTTATATACTAACTATCAGATGATAGCCTAATTCACAACAGGACAAGGGACTACAAGGTATGCACATTTATTGAAATCTCAGAATACAGATAGGATGTGAGTTCAAGTCAAATGCACCGAGGTTCCGGGTTCAGGTCCAAAGATCCAGCCACTCAACCCTATCGACTTAAAGGCTTAGGAGTGTAGGGTATGGATGGGTGGGCAGCCATGAAAAGGGCATGTGATGTTACTTAGTTGATGTCTTGTTCACAAGTGCTGGAGGTCGCCCGAGGCACTACAAAAAGTGACATCAGAGTACAGAGTTCAATATGTACAGTACAGAGGGCACAAGTGGTGATCAGAGTATTGATAGGTGGCAGCACCGTCTGTCCTCGTGGTGTGTTTGAGGGGCGCATGAGCGACCAGAGATGACGTCATGGATAGAGTTCAACAAGTACAGTTCAGAGGGTGCGAATATCAACCAGACTGACCAAGGTGGCAGCACCGTCTGTCCCTTGTAACACACAAATTACACATGTTGTCGAAGGAGCATGACCAATTCTTCAAACTGTACACTGTCTTAGAATTTGGTAGTAAGTGGAAGCAAAACCAGCATGAGATATTCTGTCATTTGAAAAGGTCCATGCCTATGACAACTTTATGATAAATAATACCGGTTACCTCTTTCTATTTAGTTGTTTTATTTTGTTATTTTGTTATTTTAAGTTGCATGATCCGATGAAAGCATGATATTTTTTTAACCAAAACATTTATATAGATTTCAACCTAGATATCCAAATCATGTACTCATTGCATGCATTGATAGTCTCTTTGTCGTTTTGCCCCTTAGGAACATTAAATCCCGTCGGCGTCGACATGACCTAGTTAACACAGCGATGGCGTATTGCACTTGGCTTCAACTGTTGTGCACACAGGTATTAATTTGCATATCTTCACTTTAAATATCTCCAAAGTTGTCCAATTATCATGAAACTTACTCCGAATTAAAGTAGAATATGCTATCATAGTTTAATCTACAAAATGAAATAAAAGGACATTGGTTGCTGGGCTGGAAGATCACCCCTTGGGGAAACCATACATGTTTGTGGTTAACAGTTAAAAAAAAAAAAAATTCAGGGACCGGTGCTTTTTTCAGGCAAGGGTGGGGACGATCATAAATTGTTTTATTTGATTTGGCCTTAGCATTATCATCGCTTAGCTGGACAATGGTGCTCGATTTGTAAGTAGTGTGCAGATATGGACACATACGGGGGTATTGAATTACACGCAGGGGCGTAGCTAGGCGTACACGCGTATGCCAAAACGTCCACATCGTTTTGTCAACAAAAAATTAAATTAAAAAGTAATAAAGAGAGAGAGAGAGAGAGAGGAGGCATATAGTAGTCCGGAGTGTCGAAAACTCAAGTCTAAAATGTGTAAAATCCGCCAGCTTAAGCTTAAGCGGCCCCCTAAACCCCCTGCCGAAATTAGGAGTACACATCGTTAAAGGTCTAGCTATGCCCCTGACACGGGTAAGTTATATGTAGTGTGTTTAAGCTAGTATCTTTATAATAATGTAGTTTAGTATTTACGGTGGGGGCTTAACTACGATAGTGGAGGCAGTTATGTCATGGCAGTAGGCTGCTTGGAAACCATTGTGTGATTTGCTACATAATAGTTACAAGGGGAGTTCTGTTTGTCAAAATGAGGATCATGCGTCATGCCACATTATATAATATAGGGTCGAATTCTGTGCATGGCGTGATATATACATATATATATGTCACAACTATATCAGACTACTAATACTATATATGTGTGTAGTTCATATATAAGTAGTACTCTGTACTGGCCTCCCAGGCAAAGGACCACATAGACAGGTAGGTGTGGATATGGTCATTGCAACAGGGTTCGTTGGTTGGTTGTTGGCGTTTTACATCCCGCCAACATCTAAGGTCATATCAGGACGGGTATTGACTTGTGACAATGCGCACTCATGGCGACTTTATAGTGCTTCCCCACTGGGAGGCCAGGCCACCAGCAATATGATCTGATATCCCACTCAGTCATATTATCATGACACTGAGCCAACCAGTCCTCGCCCCATCCTAATAATGCCGAACGCCAAAACTAGGAACCGACAAGTATCAATCTTTAAGTTATTGGTTTGACTCGACCAGGGTTCGAACTCATACCGAAACGATCTACCAAAACGACGATGGACGCTCAACTCATTCGGCCATCCCATCTGGTCCATTGCAACAGGGAGTGTGGGTTTGTATCCTGCTGTATGCATCAAACCCATGATGTTGGTGTCGTAACCAGGATCCTCGACAAACTACATGCTGCAGAGTTGCTAAACCTACCTTGAGTATGTATATGCATTGTCTGTATGTTTAATCGTAAGCATTAAGAGACTTGTGGATGTCAACCATTTAAAATACTTGACCTGATAATACTTCCCTTACGTATCGTAATACTCACATAATTCGTTATACATCATATATATATATATATTTTTTTTGTGTGTGATGAAGTTATTTGCCCAGCTCATCCCAGATAAGTATGAGCTATATATATGTATATACCATATATGTCCCAATAGAAGCACGCTATCCAATAGAAGCACGCACTCCATTTCAAGATTGAAAGCGTGCACAAATTTACAATCATATTCAGACTGAATGCACATTAAATAAGACAATCCCACTTTATTTCAGAGGCAGGACAAAAACAAATCCATGAAATTCTTTAACTTTGAATAGACGCGCATCCATGTGTCTGCACTTACGCAGTGCACATCTATTGGGACATATATACGGTATAAGTAATTGCATTGTTTCAGTCACATCACACTTTAGGAATAATATATCGAAGATAACTGATCGTTATCACGGAGGCCCTACGCGGGTGCCTGACCTATTACCGCTAACATGTTGGTTTGCGGATAGCCAGCGATATCTTTCAAGTCTAGTAATTAACTTATGCTTGACATATATTGTCACTTGCATTATTTTGTAATATTACCTGCGGTCCAGGACATTGACCTGACCATGTGCATTGTTTAGACCGCAATATAGACTGATGCAATATTTGGACATGCGAATTGGGAAATTATACTTTGCATTAGCATATATGTTTTTTGAAATCATCGTTATTACTGATATATATATGTATGTTTTTGTTTTGTAATCCTCCAGTGTGTGTGGCCATCAATTACCCCGACAGCTGGGGGCGGGGGGGGGGGGGGGGCACCACCAATGCGCTATAGAGGAACAGATATAGACGGGATGGCCGAATGAGTTAGAGCGTCCATCTCCTGTGTTGGTAGATCATGGAATCGTGGGTTTGAATGCTGGTCGAGTCAAACTAATGATTTAAAAATTGATAGTTGTCACTTCCTAGCCAGGTGCTCGGCATTATTAGGATAGGGCAATGATAAACACCAGAGCAAGCAAGGCACCACTACTAAGGCAGACCAGGAGCCAGATCAAAGCCCATGAAAGGAGCACACTGGAAATGGCTGCCAAGGCATGGAATGCCCAAATGGTGAAAGAAAGACAAATCCCTGACCTAAAAACATACAAAAAATATCTGTGCAAAATAAAAACTGGAAGCCCCAACTGAACTGCACCACAAGGGGGCAGGTGATATGTCACGGCCCACCAACTGGACAGCCCAGGGCGGGACAACCGGAAATATAAAAGCCAGATAAAATATCTAACAACAATATAAGTCAAATCAAATTCAAACAAACATAACTCAACCACCTATTACATACAGGCCTATGGACATATAAATAAAATAAGCTAGTATAGAACTAACTAGAAAAAAGTGGAAAACTCTTCACAAGAAAACCCCAAAACACTAACATAGAACCTTAAGAAAACAACTAACATAGTAATAAGAATAGAACAAAAATACAATGCCAAGCGGGCCCCAACAAATACTAACATAGACTACTAAACATACCAACAGACTATCTATCTGCTCCTGAAATGCAGACAATCAAATAACTTATCAGCAGCTACTGCTTGGTAAGACACCACCAAAACTACAGCTGGCCAGCATTGAAAACAAGGCTAAGTACCTGGGCTTACATGCTATGGACAGTATAAATACAGCCTCAATAAAAAAAATAAAAATAAAAATAAAGACCAATCATCCGCGATTGAAATTTCCCTCGCTTAAACAACTAATGTATCAACAACAACAAAAGTATATGTTCCCTTTGCATTTATGCTCGCATAATGCGTTATACATCACATATATGTGTATGTATATTATATCTACATATAGTAATACTTTTTTTAAGAGAGAAGGAGACAGATATTTTATGGTTTTGATCACATGACATTTATATTCAGAGAGATCTGCTATGTTTTGATCGCAATTAATCCAGACTACATTCCTTATAGTCATACCGGACGTCTATACATTTGTAGATATATGTATATATATGCTGTATAATGAATTATGTGAATATAAATATGCGGAGGAAATAACGTGATATTGTAATTATTATTTCATAGACCTATTGCATTAAAGGCCCAATAGAGCCTAGCTCAGTCAGAAGAGGATCTGTAAGTGGTGTTCTCTGTGGCGGAGTGGTTAGAGTGTCTGACTTTTTTCTAGGTCAGACTCCTAATCTGAAGGTCGGTGGTTCGATTCCCCATGCCCCCACCTCTGCCAATTTGGATTTCCACCGCTGTGGTTAACTTACAGCGTCGTCAAAGGCCAGTTGCTCTCATACCATGTCTATGTGGTGTGGGAGGTTAAACATCCCTTGGGTCGGTAAAAGTGTAGGCTCAGGCATTCTATCGACAAACTGTCTAATGGTGAAAACAATCCTATTCAGGCCTATCCATAATAGGCTGTATAAATCATCAAGAAAGAAAAAAGAAGTTAATCTGTTAATATTATTCTGTGCTGCGAGCCAGCTATTTACTGTGGGATGCTTTCACCTGTCGCGCCACCTGCGGTATTTATTGTAACTAATCCGCGAGCGCCGTTTACTTCACGCGGTCTTGAAAATATCCATATGTATATAATAGATATAAGTATGTATATATATATATATATACATATATATATATATATATATATATATATATATATATATATATATATATATATATATAAGTATATGCAGTTAAACCCTTACCTCCTAATAACCCAGCTGCAAAATCCATCATGAACTCCGACATGTAGATTGGCTTCATGGGAATTTCCAGGTCCATGCTTGGAGACTGCATGCTAAATGAGTCTATTAAATGACCACCCGAGGTCTCTCCGAGGAACATCCTTCCACGTTGTGTGATGAAGATTTAACGGGAAGTTGGTGTCGCTTCTGATTTTGTGGTGGTAGATGTTTGGGTTGTTCTTCTTCTTCTCTAAAAGATGCCTGCTTGGTGGAAAATTGTCCTATACAACTGCCGTAAAACTAATTAAAGAGAAACTAGCTAAATATAGACTAGTTAAAGTCAAGCATTCCATCCACTATCATCGGATTTATTCTCAGATCCAATGTAGAAATATGTCCATATCTTCCGGCAGCCAGTTAAATAACCCAATCTTTCCTTTGGTGCTCCTTAATCAGTCACTAAACGAGTAGCTTGCAGATTAGTTCAAACTTGTCCTGGATTCATGTCCTAGGTCCTTCCTGGTTGGAAGATCGGCCCCCTCTGTTTGGAACCAATTTTACATACCGCACTTCGAACAATAGGTTTGTTGTAAATATAAATGATAACATGGCGCCCACCAATCAGTCCGTCGATATTGAATTGCGCGCGTGTTAGGTAGTGCCCATCTCCTGCCGCCTGGTGGCGCTGTAGTAAAACAATGGCAACCCGCCAAGGTGAGCGTAGTGTCGAACCAAAGCCGCAGCTAAACTGGTTGTAGCTGGCCGCATCTCCCTAAGGATAGTGCAGTTATGGATTCCTGAGACCCGTCAAGCCAGTCCCTCCCATTCCCCCCCCCCCCCCCCACACACACACACTTTAATCCACCCCCTCCCACCATCACACACACATCCTGTATCTATTCGTTCTCACCACTCCCATAATGAGATTAGCAGCCAACACCTGACACGTGAAGTCTTGTACTTCTGCTGAAACCGTGACAAGTGTGTTGGCAGTTTGGTGACAATTTGCCATGCTCGTTTTTTTGTGTGTTTTTTTGTTCAAGTGTTTTTATTCCTCCGAATAACATGTTGTCAGTGCTAATGCACTGGTCTTCCAGCCCTAATCACAATTGCCTTTACACAGTAAACAAATCTACAACAATATACAGATAGACAATTACAGGAAACTAAGCAAAACATCGGTACATGAATGATAGGTAAAGAACAAGATAAGCGAAAAGAAACATGCGGGGAGGTAGCTATGTTAAACTAGTATGGTAGTATGATAGGGGGTGGGGTATAACTGATTATCTTTCTATTAGTAACATACTCTTTGAAAGGGTGATGGGGGATGTAGGGTGGGCCTTTGTGATAGAACTTGTGTTCATGGTAATCTCAGGTGGGGCCTATTGAGTTAGTAAGTAGGTTAATATTGATTAATCATGTACCTCAGTAGGATCCAACTAGAATCATTTCCAGGCTGTAGGTGGGTTTTTTGGTCAAGTTGGCTGCTACTGGTTGAGTTTAGAGTGTTTGTGGGGGGAAGCGGGGGGACAGGGAAAGGAATGGCAACACCAACCCAGTGCATCATTGATCTGCTTTGGCCTAGGCTGGTTGATTTAAATGTGCATGGAGTTTTATCTTGAAAGTTTTGTAACAATCACTGTTCCTGACACGTGCTGGTAGTTGGTTCCAGAGTGCTCCCCCGAGAACAACCGGTGACTTTTTCATTTTACTAGTTTTAACATGCGGCACTTCCAGTAGGGTGGCTAGTGCTGCACATGTGGCTTGTGTAGGTGTGCCTATGTAATATGGGTCTTTCGCGCGGTGGTACATTAGGCCTAATAGGTGCTTGTCTCTGTGAATATTTAGGGCATCTAGTTTAGCTTTATTGTGCATCTCAATGGTATGTAGTGTTTTTCCTTTAAATACTGTGTGCAACCCTCGGTTTTGTATAGTTTGAGCTTTGTTTGCTGCTTTTTAGTTAGTATATTATATATTATGTCATTATAGTCAATGATGGGCAGTATTGTGGTTTTGTACAATAGAAGAGCAGTCTCTTCACTCATATAATTCAGGACAGGAGGCGAACTATGGTATGGAATTTTATTCAAGAACAGGCAGTGTAGTAGTTAAGTAATGTAATCAGAGGTAGAGGATTGTTAAGTTGGATAGGTCATTAAGACAATGTAATGTAATGGATAGTGGTAAAGTTCAAGGTCAATTGTCATAAGGTAAATCATCATCGTCAGCTAGAGTCTTAAGTGACCCGGGCCTCAACCATTAGGAGAGTTGGGTGGGTGGGACGGTTAGAGTAGGTGTTGTCGGTGTGGTTGCAGGAGGAGAAGTGGGAGAGGTGTAGGGAGGAAGGAAGGAAGGTGGGGGGGGGGTAGGTACCAGCGGCGGGACCAGCGTCGGGACCAGCGGCGGGACCAGCGGGGAAGGAGTGTGGTGGCGGCATCTGGAGGGAGTGGGGTGAGTGAGGAGAGGAGGTGGTGGCGCCATCTAGTTAGGTGGTGATGGTTGGAGTGGGTGAGGGAGGGGGAGGGTAGGGGTAGGGAGGGGTGTGCGGAAAGGGGGGGGAGGGGGCGAGGAGTGGGGAGGGGCGGTAGGGCCGGGGGAGGGTGGTCGTCCGCCTCCCCCGAATTACCCATATTGCCACAGCAATATGGACAATTCAGGACAGGAGGCGAACTATGGTATGGAATTTTATTCAAGAACAGGCAGTGTAGTAGTTAAGTAATGTAATCAGAGGTAGAGGATTGTTAAGTTGGATAGGTCATTAAGACAATGTAATGTAATGGATAGTGGTAAAGTTCAAGGTCAATTGTCATAAGGTAAATCATCATCGTCAGCTAGAGTCTTAAGTGACCCGGGCCTCAACCAAATAGTGTTGAGAGTGCCCGGGTCGCGACCGTGAAGGCCTCTTGGGGAACGTATGAGTGGAGAGCGGCCGACCGCCAGTGGCCAAGGTCAGCGACGTCCTTGAGGGGCGCTCCGGCGGCGGCACACGCCTGTGCGGCACCCCGACGGAGGCTGTGGAGGGCATAGGCGGATGGGTTGGGGGACCCGGAGTGGTGTAATGCGGCACGTATGGCCGTCGTGAGGGTCTTTACTGTCAGTGGGGACCCGTCCGGGGTCATGAAGGCAGGGTCGAGTGGGTCGAGTGACGTGGCGGCCGAGTAGTGCCTCCAGGCTCGCACGGGGCAGCAGATGGAGGTCGTGATCCGAGGGATCGTTATGGCGTATTGGTCGAGGCGTCCTCTGGAGGTCTTCGTGGAGCGGACGAGGATGGTGAGATGGGTCCGGTGGGGGGTGACCTCATGGTACCTAAGGGTGTGTCCCGGGTCGTCGGGGCGCCCGGTGACGAGGAGGTTCCCCTGTCGGAGTAGTGAAAAGTACCCGATGAGGACGGCCGCTGTGAGTACCCTTGCATTGGTGCCAGCCCGGAGGAGGAAGGTGGTGACGGCGCGGAGGTCAGTAGGTGTCAAGGGAGGGGCCTGTCGGGGCACATGGCCGGACTCCCGGATTATCCCTTTTTTGATGATTTTGATGAGGTATGAGTCGAATGCTCTTGTAGTCCCGTCCTTGAGCTCGACCCATGTCCGCGCGGCACTGAGATGGTTCATCACGGCTCCCGGGGATCGGAGCGATAGGGAGATTGAAGCGAGGAAGGAGGCTATGTCGATCTGTGTCGGGCGGACAGGGTCGTAGTCTCCGTCGAGTGCGTGTCTGAGGTAGGTTGCTATCTCGCGTCATTTGTTCCTCCAGGTGCCCTTGGCGAGGCCGGCTCTGAAGAGGTGGGTGAGTCGATGCTGTTGTTCTTGGTTGCCTGGGGAGAGAGAGGCAGATAGTTATCTCGACCCAGGCTATTCATCTACATCGAGTATGGATGTACTGTGGACGACCCGGACGCGGACGAGGTCCATGTCGTCGACAAATCGATCCGCTTTCTGCCTGGCCGTCCGGTCGAATGGCGCCCTGCTGAGGGCATCAGCGAAAGCGATCTCAGTGCCGGGCTTGTGGACGACGCGGATCTCGCAGGAGTTGAGTGCCGCAAACCTCCAGATTGCCCGAGCGCAGGCGCAGAGGGTAGGATCCTTGCCGGCTCCGGATTCAAGGACGATTTGTGATGCCTGGTTGTCGGTGTTGACGACGACGGCGTAGTCCTGGGGGTTGGGCGGGGTGAGGGCGTGGAGTGCGACAATGAGGTTTATAGCCTCGAGCTGTGCGATGTTGTGACCGTCTGCGAGGTATTCGGGCTGGTACTCCTCCGTGATGTACCCTCCTGGGGAGTGCGCTCCCCCGGCGAGGAGGGAGGAGTCGCACTCGATCACCCATTCGTGTTTGGGTGGTGGGCGGAGGAGGACGACGCCGTTCGAGATGTGGGCGTAGGACTTGAACCACTCGATGTCGAGGGTCATTTCATGTGTTATGGTGTGTTTCCTGCTGTAGGGGGCGGCTCTGAGTGCCGCTAGGATCCGATTCATGTATCTCCTCACCGGGCGCACGCACTTCGCGATGTGCTGTAGTCGTCCGACGAGTCGCTGGAGATCTTTCCTCGATGCCTTTGATCCTGGTGTCCAGGTGGCGCACTCGGTGACAACCTCGTGCAGTTTTAGTGCCGGTATGCGGACGACCATGTCGGTGGTATCGACCTCGAACCCGAGCCATTCGGTCTTTTGGGAGGGTGGGACACACTTGTGCGTGGAGAGGTCGAGCCCCAGGTCGGCGGCAAGCTGGACGGCGTCGACATATGCCTCGACTGCCTGGTACTCTGTGGGTGCCGCCCCGACGAAATCGTCCAGGTAGCACAGGACGAAATGTCCTTTCTTGCGTAGTAGGTAGGTCACGGCGTTGGTGGTCCGTGCGCAGGCCATGGACGACGTGCGGCACCCAAATGGAGGGGCGATGTCAAAGTAGAGTTCGTCATTTAGTGTGACCCCGAGGAGGGGGACCGAGAGGGGGCAGGTGCGTAGCTGGCGGTACGCGCGGGCAAGGTCGATCGTCCATATCCATGCTCCCTGGCCGATCCGGGTGACCTCGTCAGTGAGGTTGGTTATGTTTGGGAGAGTGTAGGTGATGGGGCGGCCTTGATAGTGGGCTTTCCGTATGCCTGAGTTTACACTAGCTCCCCTGGGGAAGCTGAGGTCGACGATGACTCGGCGCTCGCTGGTGTTCTTTTTTGCCCGGGTCATCATCGGGCTGGTCTGGGCCCAGGGGCGGAAGGGTGGTTCGCTGAAGGGCCCGAGGAGGGCCCCCCGGGATGTTTCTTCTCGTATGTACTTTT
Organism: Branchipolynoe longqiensis; assembly: GCA_030323885.1. Classification (NCBI taxonomy): domain Eukaryota; kingdom Metazoa; phylum Annelida; class Polychaeta; order Phyllodocida; family Polynoidae; genus Branchipolynoe; species Branchipolynoe longqiensis. Next base: position 158,823,600 of record CM059186.1, read on the forward strand.
CAATCCATTGGAGATTCTGGGGGTCCTCGCGATGGTTCGCCCTCGACGGTACTGGGGCCGTGTCTGCAGTATAGTCGACTGGCCAGCCGTATTCAAGAAAGTCGAGGAGCTCGGTGTCATGGTAGTCGGCGAGCAAGTCCCTCCATCGGTCGATCCTGAGGCCCGAGGGGACCGGGATGCGTGCGACGACGTGGTTTGGGAGTGCCGTTTCCCTTACCTGGTTGTATATGTATTGATACACCTGGTTGGTCCATGCCGCTGCTGCCGATACTGGCCATATCCTGTCGAGTATGGTTTTGTATGAGAGGGGGGTGTGGGGTGGGTTGTAGAGGGTGGTGGCCCGGTCACCGGAGTCGTCCGTCACATCGTCGATGTCTTCTGACGCGTGCGCACGTTGGTGGTATGTTAGGAGTGCGTCTGGGGGTTCGTCGTCGTCTGTGGCGTGGTGGCTCCTGTGGTGGTTGGTGCGTGCAGAGGCGACAGGCTGGATACAGGCGACTGTGAATCCAGTGACAAGTTGTCGTGTGACGACGTCAGTGGTGGGGGCTGTGGTAGCTCCATATTGGTGGCGGTGGCTGCCGTCGGGGGTGAGAGGCGTGCCGGTGTGTGTCGGTGTGTTGTGTAGTGGGTTGGCCAGTGCGTCGCCCCCAGTGCCTCCTACCCGAGGTGTTCGGGTTGATGGTAGGGTGGTGTGGGCAGCGGCTGTCGGCGGTTGTGTGCTGCTGGTAGGCGTGGTAGGTGGGGTGGGGCTGAAGGCCGGCCGTAGGCAGTGTTGGATGCCTTCCATGCTATCTGCTCCTACCCGTGGTGTTCGTGTTACGGGTGGGGTTGTGGGTGGAGTCGTGTGGCGGTTTCCGTCTGTGGTGCTTGTTTCAGCGGGCGGCGGGTCCGTGGTGTCGGGTAGGCGAGCCCCGTAATGGTCGTTACGGGGGTCGTTAGTGTCGGCGACGGTGCGTGTCGGGACTAATGTGCCGCCGGCGGCGGGGTGTGGTATGTTAACGACGATTGATGGTGTGCCACCGCTGTGGGTGGGGGAGGCGGAGGCGGTTGGGGAGCCTTGTGATGGGTGCGGCCCCACGTGGTCTTGTGTGGCGGTTAGGTTTGAACGTGGTGGTGAGCTGCTCTTGCGTCTGGCGGGAAAGCTGTCTGTGGTGTCTGGTGACGCGTCTGCCTCCACGTGTTGCGGGATTTCCACGTTCCAGTGTTCGATTGGGTTTTGGCGCGTTCGTCGTGCCCATATTAGTTTCAGGGCGGGTTGGCGGTTGAGTTGTGGGTCGTGAGCGGCATCCGGTGCAGGGTGGGGGGTAGTGTCGGTTGTTTGTAGGGGGGTGGGGGGGGGTATGTGAAGTGTCGGTGGTTGATTCTGGTTCGTATGTGAGTCTCTGCCCGCTCCAGGGTTTGATGGTTTTGTGGAGTGTTCGTGTCGCGGAGACTAGTCTCAGGGCAGGTTGGTGGGGGGGTGTGTGGGGGCTGTGGCTCCCGGCTGTGGGATTTTTGGCGCTTTGTTCGGCCTGGCCGGGGCCAATCACTGAAAATCCGTCCTCTGGTCGTCCGTCTCGGGTGCCGCTGCCTTCCGTTCTGTTTGTCGTCGCTTATTGTTGCAATCTTGCTCTTTGTGGGGGTTCGCCTTTTTGTATTTGTTGGCGCACCAACCACACACGTGGGCACGGCGGTCACTGCCTGTTCCATGTGAGGTGGAGTGGCCGCAATCCGTTCCCCAGTTCCATCTGTGGCAGGGTCTGCCGTCGGTGTCGTGGTTGAACTCGGGCCTTTTGTACGGGGTGTTAATCAGTGCTGTTTGTTGTTCGTCGCTCCTGTTCTGTGCGGCACGTGTCGATCGACTCTTTTCTTCTCTTTGGATGCCAGCGAGACATGGTGCACGTTGTAGATCTTTTATGGCTTGTTCGTCTTTCCATCCTTTTGGTAGGCGACCGTCGTCCACCATGGCGAACACTTTCTCAGACCAGGCGAGACACGTGTCCCACCTCCAGTCGGCGGCCATCTCGAAGATGTCGTCCTGGTGGTCTAGTATCGGTTTGGTCCAGGACTGCGGCACCCTGGGGTCCTTCCTCATCCGTGCGAGTGCCGCGAAGTACTCATGCCACGTGCTCTCGCCTGGCCCTACCTTCCCTTTCTTTTCTTCCCTTATGACGTATGTGTGGGGGAGGAGGTGAGCCTTACCTCGGCTGGTTGTTCGTCCATCGTACTTGTTTGCTCCTATGATGGCGTCGACCATGTCTCGTTGGTCGTCGTCGTCGGTGGAGGATGTGGTCGGTGTTCTCGGGGCATGTCGGTGTTTCTTTTGGTTCCTCCGGTCGTGTTCGTCGTGTTCGTTCCTCATGTGCCGTCGGGATCGTGGGGTTGGTCTCGTTGAGCGTCCAGTGGGTGATCGGTGTCGTGGTGAGCGGCCACGTGGCGATGGGGACGGGCTGGACCCTGAGGAGTCACGGGTGGCGTGGCGTCTCCGTTTCGTTGTCGATTTGTCGTCCGGTGAGGTGCTCCGCGTGCGTTTGCTCTTGCTTGCCAATTCCAGTGCATGCAGCCTGTTCGTCACTGTTTTGGCGAGTTCGGCCTGCTGCTGTATAGAGTCGGTCACCGACTGCCTGAGGAGCGACATCTGCGCGGCCGCGGACTGTTCGTCGTCGCTGTCGGCGTGAGACGCTGCTTTAGGGATGGTGACAACAGAACGGGGCCGTCCTCTTGCGCGTGGTGTGCGTTCAGATGGTGTCGCCGGTGCCGTAGGGGTGGCCGTGGTGTTGGTGGTGGTGTGTCTCGATGATTTCCGTGCCGGCATGGTGCTGGTCGTGGTGAACGGTCGTGTTGAGGTCTCGGTGAGCAGCCCTGGGGCGTGAGGCGTGAGGCGTGTGGGAGCGAGTTTAGAGTAGGTGTTGTCGGTGTGGTTGCAGGAGGAGAAGTGGGAGAGGTGTAGGGAGGAAGGAAGGAAGGTGGGGGGGGGGTAGGTACCGGCGGCGGGACCAGCATCGGGACCAGCGGCGGGACCAGCGGGGAAGGAGTGTGGTGGCGGCATCTGGAGGGAGTGGGGTGAGTGAGGAGAGGAGGTGGTGGCACCATCTAGTTAGGTGGTGATGGTTGGAGTGGGTGAGGGAGGGGGAGGGTAGGGGTAGGGAGGGGTGTGCGGAAAGGGGGGGGGGAGGGGGGGGAGGGGGCGAGGAGTGGGGAGGGGCGGTAGGGCTGGGGGAGGGTGGTCGTCCGCCTCCCCCGAATTACCCATATTGCCACAGCAATATGGACAATGCCTTATTTTCCAGAAGGTGTTCATTTTAGCTGCCAATGTTCTGTTAATCCTATTTAATTGACTGATTCCTGACAGTGTAGGGTCAAGTGTAGTACCTAAATATTTATAACTTAGAGCCTCCTTAAGTATGCACTCTCCTATTTTTATACTGACAATTGGTGAGCTGGAACGTTTAGTTTTAGTTGCAAATATTACATATTTAGTTTTTATAATATCTATGGATAGTTTATTTTCCTTTTTCCACCGGTTTACTCTTTCTAAATCATGATTCATTTTGGATTCAGCCACTTTTATATCAGCGTCTGTAGCTACCAATGCCACATCATCAGCAAATATACTTCCCTTTACTTTTTCAAGTACTAGTGGGAGGTCATTGATGTAGATTAAGAATAATAGTGGGCCCAGGGTAGATCTCTGCGGTACCCCTGTTTTCACTTCTCTCAGTGAGGAATTAACCCCTTCAAGTCTAGTATACTGTGAACGATTTAGTAGATAATTATTTAGCAGTTAAGTTGTCCCTGTGCCCAGGCCACTATTTGCCACTTTTTCTATTAAAAGTTTATGGTCTACAGTATCAAATGCTTTACGAAAGTCTAGAAGACAGCAATAGATAATCTTCCTTGATCCATCCCTGTCATTAGTTTGTCTAGCACACATGCCACTGCTTTGGTTGTGGAGTGGTTCTTCCTGAAACCATTTTGCTTTATTGCTTGCTAGGTAATCTGTACTTTCAAAAAATTCTGTTATTTGGTCATGGATTAGTTGCTCTACTATTTTGCCTGGTATTGGAAGAAGTGATATAGGTCTTAGTTCATTACACGTTTTAGGGTTCGACGTTTTCGGGATTGGCATAATCATTGCCCTTTTCCATGCATCTGGGTAGATACCTGCATCAATAATCAGATTAGTTAGATATGTGAATTCAGTAGCCAGTGCTAGCATGGCATCTTTGATGAGCCTGAAACTTGTCTTGTAAGCCCTGATGACTTGTATTCAGAGAGTAACTGCACTTTCTTGAGAAGTTCTTGCTCTGTGACTGGGTGCAGTTCAAATTCATGAGTATTAAATTTGGGGTGGTATATTTTGTCATTCAGTGGTATATCCTCTAATTGATTTGCTAGTTTTTCACCAATGTCAACAAAGTAGTTATTTATGAAAGTTGCTAACTCTCCCCTAAGTATTTTATCCCTAGTCAATTCATCGGTTAGATTTCCCACTGTCTGTGCAGGTGCTGGAGCTATATCATTAATTACCCTCCATGCCTTCCTCAAGTTATTTTTATTCAAAATTATACCTGTTTTCAGAAACTTGGCCCTTGCACCTCTGTAGGCTGCCATTGCTTTATTCTTTAGTTGTTTGGCTATGAACTCATCCTCAGGGTTGCCAGTATATTCAAATTTTTGTGCAAAGTAATCCCTATCTTTCTGTAGCTCTAAGATTTCATTAGATAACCATTTGGGGCGATTTTCTTTAACCTTATAGAGTTGCATAGGCGCATTCACATTTGCTGCTAGTGTTATTTTATCCAATAATAGTTGCCAACATGCATTAGGATCCTCTGTTTGGAGAAAGTTTTCTATTGGTTCCTGCCTTAGAGTTTCACAGTATTTATCAGTAGAGTATTGACTGTAAGTTCTACCCCAGAACTCTATTAGACCCATAACATCCCTAGTTTTTTTTTTGATAACATAGATTGGTTTATGATCGCTTATATTATAGTTAATTACCCCTGTAGTAGTACAGTATTTCATATCTGTGAAGGCTAAGTCTAGAATTTTTTTTGCTTTTCCCGGTTATTCTAGTGCAAGATTTTATGACCTGTTCCAATCCCTGCGAAACTGCAAAATGACTAACTTTTGTAGCTGTCTGTGCACTTGGATCTGCTGTATCTGCATTAAAATCTCCCATGACCAGTGTCTCCATTTTGTCTAAGTCTGGTATCTGGTCCAAACAGTTAGTTAATAAGTCTAGTGCAGTATCTAGGCTGGCATTAGGCATCCTATATATATTCCCTAGTAGGATGCGCTTACAGTTGTCTTGTTTAATTATAACCCACTGGGCTTCAATTGTAGAGTTAGATAGGTTTATGTGCTTCAATGTCTCATCATCCACATCAATGTTCGATTTAGAGTATATTGCTAAACCCCCTCCTATCTTAGTCTTTCCATTAGGTAGTTTAGTGGTCCTATCTGCTCTTGTTAACTGGTATCCTTTAATTGATGCAAGCTTATCTTCAGTGTTTTTTGTTAGCCAAGTTTCAGAAACTGTGAATATGTCTATATTTGACCATGGGAGATCAACTCTGAGCATGTCAATTTTGTTAATTAAGCTTCTAATATTAAGGTGTCTTATTTTGAAACCAGCCTGGCTTTTAATTTCATCTAAAGGAAGTGTAATGCCTTCCATACAGTCTCTGCCATCCCCATGCTACCCCACCACCTCACCTACCATACCCTGGGCTCATGACCCAGTGTTTCAGGTGGATTAGACTCCTTGTTGTGTATGCCATTGGGGGGAATACATCTGCCCCCTTTTGTGTTGACTAATGTCATAGACATGATCATGATGTCTGACATTGTGCTTCTTTTTGGTCAGGACAGCTATTCATGGATTATTTATCAGGTTAGTGCATGTTCAGCAGATAGCTTAGTTGGTAGCATGTTAGTATAACCTTGTATGATTGGGTGGTGGAACAATCAGAAAATATCAATATTCCACATTGTACTTGTTGAGGGTCGGGCTTTTCAATGGTAAGCTCGTTGACTCTGCCCAGTCTGCTCCTGCAGACCTTACCGAAGTGCCCGATCTTCTTGCAGGCTATGCAAGCCTTGCCTTTCGCTGGGCAGGCTCCCCGGCGGGGTTCATATCCACAGTTCTGGCAGCGGACCTTGAACTCTCCTGCACCGGCGCCGCCGGCATTCCAAGATGGCGATTTCCAAGATGGCCTCGCTGATGACCGAACCGCCGGTGCACCGGTATGCGCAGTAGCATAGTTCCTTAGAAAATCAATCTCCTTACTTTCCACGTCTGATTTGGTGTCCTCCAACAGATCTGAACTGAACTCACTCATTTCACAAATACTGACACATTTTCCTAAAGTTAACTCAGTAGTTTACAGCAGTTTATTACGCAAATTAACATTTCTCACACCAGCCACTAACCGATCGCGCAACAGCGACTCCTCCACCGTACCATATTCACAATCCTTCACCCTATCTCTTAATGCCGTGATGTACGTAGCCATTTTTTCTGTAGCCTGATTATGCGTATTAAACTTATATCTTGTGATGATAAGATTGCATTTGCCTACACAATGTGTCCGAAATGCCTCCGTGAGTGGCGCGATCCTGTCTTGATCAGCGAGCGCGATATCCATATTGGCGAAAACCATTTGCGCTTTCTCGCCAATGACGTGAAGAAAGATGCAGCATTGCACTCGTTCTGTCTTCATTATGACACCTGCAGCTGTGGCGTATATGTCATATGCTCTGATCCATGTTTTCCAGTTTGATCTCGTGTTGTTGCTGAGAACAAGCTGACCAGGCGGCCGCAAACCCGGCAACGTATTAGCTGGCGGCATTCTTCCTCATCTGACACCATGTGAAAGTACAACGTCTGAACACTTTGACTTCTGGATACTGAATGGTTTATTCACGGCCTAGGGCTCGCTGAACCCACCGGCTAAACTTTCCATGATGTCATCTCATTTGCATAATCCTTTGTCCAAACCTCTGCATCTCGTTAACATATATTAGCCACATGCCTATATGTCTATTACGCATATATCACAGTTCTTACTACGTTCTTGAAAATGTTGCCAGACTGTATGCGAGCATAGTGAATGTAGTAGCAACGTTTTACTAACTTTGTATGAACTGCACGGATGGGCAAGGACGGAAGGGTGCTCTAGAACTTTGAGCATGTTCAAAATTGTCGGTGGCCACGTTCTACCCTGTTTTAGAATGGGGTCGGACGTTTTGAGAACAACTTTGGTGTGATGGGGGTATAAGTTTGCAGTGGATGCCGAATCCAGCACACCTTACCTGTATTTTAACTTTTTCTGAGGGAGGTCAGTTTACCCAGCCAGGTTGTAAAATAAAATCATCCAAACATAGAGGATCTATTCTCTCTCTCTTGTTGATGCATTTTTATGTGCGTAGTTTACACACACGCGCACAAAAATACCCCAACAAGAGAGAGTGTAAGTATATATATCATATCAAAGACAACATGAGACGTCCTTTCTATTCTTGTATAAATATTGTAGTAGGCTGCACTGACCTCTCATGCAAGTAACCACATAGACAGGTAGGCATGGGTAGTGTGTTGATATCAGGGAGCCTAGGTGGTGTAATGGTTAGCACACTGGCCCGGAATGCAAAGAGATGTGGCTTCGAGTCCCGCTCTAGGCGCAATATTTCCAATTTTCATCACCCCATGACAATATTATACTGTAGTAAAGTCTAATCGACTAATCCACTCCTTGTGGTCACCAGTTTTGTCAAGTCTAATCGACTAATCCACTCATCGTGGTCACCAGTTTTGTCAAGTCTTGCCCTATCCTAATAATGCTGAGCGCCTGGCTAGGAAGCGACAAGAATCAATTTGTAAGTCATTGGTTTGACTCAACCAGGGTTTGAACACACGACCCCACAATCTACCAACATGGGAGATGGGTGCTCTACCTCATTCATCCATCCTGTCTGGGATATGGTAGACACTCACCAACCACCGTGACGTCATATCGCACATCCCCATACTGTATATATGATAAGTCCGGTATCAGACTGGCATTGTTCCTGTCATCAGTTTGAGTACCACTCTGGTGAGATAATACTGCACATTTATCACACAATCCACAGGGATAATCTACACCGGTGACAAGCGACCGACCCTTTTTCTAAAATTTCCTGATTTTATATAGACTAATTTATATCACCTTAATCTTGACCTACAAAATTGTTACTAAAGGGGCTGTCACATTAGGGTTTTTTGCGGGAGCGTATGGCGGCATAAGCGCGTTATGTCATATACGTCGGCATACGCCGTATACGCTACTCATACGCTACGCATACGCTACTCATACGCTACTCATACGCCGCCAGATGCCGCCAGATGCCGGCGTATGTGAAGCGTATGAGGCATACGCCGCCATACGCTTTCATAAATCCGTCCGTCCAAATTTTGTTGTGCATGCTCAAAAAAACCCGACCTATGAGGGCGTATGGCCCATACTGTCAAAAAATGTCACAGCACGCTCCCATACGCTCCCATACGCTCCTCATACGCTCCTCGTACGCTCCTCGTAGGTTCCACATACGCTCAAAACCACCCGAAAGGTCACCAAATGTCATCATAGGCCGGCACGCGCAGGACCTACGTAGGTTTTAAATATGCTCCCGCCATACGCCGTAATGTGACAGGGCCTTAAGGTGTGTCGCTACCTAGCCTGGCACTCGGCATTACTTAGATAAAAGATTCACCCCTGTCCAAAGTAGGGGTGAATGACAACTCAGTCTAATTCCGAGCAAAAACAGCTTTGGTGGGAATTAACTATAAACAAGCTACGGAGGTCCTTATTCCGGCATGCAGTGGTTATCTATATTGATGTATAATTGAGGAATTGGAAGAGAATGCCAAAAAAGGATGGTAGTCACTGGAAGCTCTCAATTTGACTTTCAATGTTGATTGATCTACATGATTTCACGAATTCTTCAACCCAAAAGCGCTGGCCTATGATTGATAATTAGTTGAATATCTAGCATATTAAATTGTAAATTCATGTTGGTTTTTTTCCCACAACCCAGCATTCCGACACTTTTTCTATACAGTTGGTTAGCAGGTAATGTGACTGAGTGGGATATCGAGTCATAGTACTGGCAGCATGGTCTCTCAGTGGGGCACCACTCTAAAGTCACCATGAGTGTGCACTATCACAAGTCGGTATCCGACCTAATATAACCTTAGTTGTTGCTAGGATTGAAAGCTCAAACAAATAAACAAACCTGGTTTTTGCCAGCAGTGCCTACATTTATTTAAAGAAATGTAAATAACTGAGTCCCTATGGTTGGAAGATGAATAGCATATGCAGAACAAATTTCCTATTATGAAGAATGGATGTGCTTACAAAAAGGAAATTAGAATGAAGAACCAGCACGATCCACACACAAACCCCCCAATTCCGCCTTAACGAATCACCCACTCACAATGCTCCATTTAGCCTCGCACATGCTACACCGCCATTCAAACATCATCATCATGGCACCACCTTTTTTCTTCTTTTTTTTAATTATTGAGGCTGTATTTATTCTGTCCATAGCATGTAAGCCTGGGTACCCAGGCTTGTTTTCAATGCTGGCCAGCTGTAGTGTTGTTGTTGTCTTACCAAAAAGTATCTGCTGATAAGGTATTTGATTGTCTGCAATTCAGTAGCAGATAGATAGTCTGTTGGTACGTTTATTCTTATTACTATGTTAGTTGTTTTCTTAAGGTTCTATGTTAGTGTTTTGGTGTTTTCTTGGGAAGAGTTTTCCGCTTTTTTTTCGACTTAATTCTATACTAGCCTATTTTATTTTATTTACATGTCCATAGGCTTGTATGTAATAGGTGGTTGAGTTATGTTTGTTTGGATTTGATTTGATTTATATTGTTGTTGGATATGTTATCTGGCTTTTTTATTTCCGGTTATCCCATCCTGGGCTGTCCAGTTGGTGGGCCGTGACACATCACCTGCCCCCTTGTGATGCAGTTCAGTTGGGGTTCCCAGTTTTTATTTTGCACAGATATTTTTTGTACGTTTTTAGGTCAGGGATTTGTCTTTCTTTCACCGTTTGCACATTCCATTTCCAGTGTGCTCCTTTCATGGGCTTTGATCTGGCTTCTGGTCTGCCTCAGTAGTGGTGCCTTGCTTGCTCTGGTGTCCCTTAGTGGTTGGGTCAGATGCTTAATGTCTTGGCTATATCCACATGCTAATGTTTTTAGGTGGATTATCCTTCTGTTTTCTAGTAGCCTTACTTTAGTTCTTTTGTGTAGGTCATAAGTGGAGTGTAGTTTGTCCACTTTCAGGCATATTTTCATGGCCCTATTTTGTAGTATCTGCAATTTTTTTAGTAGCTCTTTTTAGCACCCATATAGATTACATCCCCATAGTCAAAGTAGGGGAGTACCATGCCTTTGAAGATTTTTATTGACATATCTTGTGTCATATAGTTTCTTAGTTTAGCAAATAGCCATAGTTTGTGATTTACTTTTTGTATGATTTTTGTTACACAGAGATTGTAGTTTAGCTGGCTATCTAATTCTAGGCCTAGGTATTTGTAGTGATTTATACTTTCCAGTGTTTGGTTTCCTAGTGTGCATTGTAGGTTTCTTCCTGTGATTGCTGTATGTGAGAAGAGTACTGTTTTAGATTTATTTGCATTGATGGTTATTTGATTGGATTCGCACCAGCTGTCCAGCTTTAGCAGGAGGTTGTTCAGTTTGGTTGCTACCTCCTCTACTGTGCTTCCTTCTGCATATACGACAGTGTCATCCGCATATAGCTGGAGACATTCTGTCTCCAGCCATTTTTCTAGGTCATTTATGTATAGTATAAATAGTAGTGGTCCCAGGACTGATCCTTGGGGTACACCACAGGTGACAGTTTGTTGGTCGGAGAGTGTACCATTTACTTTAGTTTTTTGCTGCCTGTGGCTTAGGTAGCATTTTATCCAGTTTATTGATTTGGATTTAATGCCCATGTTGTTTAATTTTCTTATTAATATGCTGTGGTCTACAGTGTCAAAGGCTTTGCTGAAGTCGATGAAGGTTGCTCCAACTAATTTCTTTTGGTTCAATGATGCCAGCACATCACTTGTTAGGTTTGCAATTGTGCATGTTGCCTGTAACATGAGTAATTCATGACGCTGGAGACCGTGCTGGGGTACCAGGATAACTTCATAACATAAGACTAGCATTCCCTCGTAAGCTGGGGGAGGTTGCCGTCAGTAACAAGTAAGTGCCATGACGTTGGAGACCATGCTAGGGTACCAGGATAATTTAATAACATAAGACTAGCATTCCACGTAAGCTGGGGGGGGGTTGACACCGGTAACCAGTGACGGTCGCAATGTTGGAGACCGCATGCTAGGGGACCAGGACAGCTGGTGGGGTTGCTAGGATCCCCAGGACACAATAGTAGCATTTACCCATGGGTACCAATGATTACTGGTGAGCCGTTGAGACAACGGTCATTCACTACTGTAACGTTGTAAAGTACGGGTCGGATCACTAAGTAGTCTCAACGGTTAAGAAGAACTATACGGTGGAGTATTTTTCAGTTTCACAGCTGTACACTGCAGAGTAGTTGGAGGTTCGGAGATGCCGTTGATACGTACAACACGAAAAAGGAGGAATTCGGGGACGGAAATGTCAACCGTGTCTCAGATGTCAGATTTGGTGACAGGGCATTCGCCAGTGGCTGGTACGAGTGCTGGCCCTTATGAAAGTTTTGTCTCGCCCGAATTTGTCGATACAGCTCAAGTACCGGTGACCATGGCTTGCCTAGAAACAGCATTACAGAGACAGTGGGACCTCACAAGTAAGGCTCTAGAGAGTCATTTGGAGATTATCAAGGCGTCGCTTACGTTTGGAGCTTCTAACTCGTCGGATCAGGTGCCAGTGGATAAACAAGTACCAGAGGCGCCACCTCGTGCGAGGCGGGGGTGTACGCATCGCTCGAGGTCGCCCCTGGTTGGTCAAGAGGACGAACGTGTGGCGCCACCTAGGGGCTGTCATGCAAGGAGGGACGGGAAGATGGCGTCTGCACGGTCAGGCGCACGTCGTCATAGGCGAACTGGACAGATGCATGAATGCGAAACGGAGTCGGAAACATCGGAGTACCAATTTACGTCTGACGACTCCGATGATGACATCCGACAACTGCTAAGGAGGAGGGAACAGATGGGGAAGCGCAAGCGCGGTAAGAAGGCACTGTTGCCTCACTTGTTTGTCATTCGCAATGACGTAATGGGTTCGGTTGCTTTGGGTAGCTCCACATGGTTCGAATATATGTCCGCTATTAATAGGTTAATATCTGAGCCAAACCTCCCTGCTAGGTCAGTTAAACATATTAGGCGTCATATGGTCGATATTTCGGACATGGCTGCTGTGTGGGACTGGCCTACGGTCTTACTGTGGTCTGAGAAAGTATTTTCTATGATCAGTGACGGTCGGCTAGAAGGTGGTTGGGAGGACAGGGCGACGATCAAAGATATTCAACGGGATGTGTTTTCTGTGGGGACTCGGTTAACTGTTAAGAAAGAGAGTAAAGTTGTGGAGGTTTCAGGGTCTACGTGGGTGGGTAAGGACTTTAATGAAGCGGTGGATGGGACACCTTGTGATAAGTGGAATGAGGGAGGGACATGTGGTTTCTTTACATCGCACGGGCAGCCGCCGGCTCGGTATAGTCATTGCTGTGCGTGGTGTGCTAGAAGGTTTAGGAAGCTGAACTCTCACAGAGAGGTAGACTGCAACAATAAAAGAAGGGCGCAGGAGAGGTTCGGTACGCAAGATACACCAGCCGCTGCTGAAAAGCAGGTTTTTTCAGGGTAGGCCTCACTGAGGCCGAGAGCGGGTTGGAGGTGGAGTCAGTGCAGGGGGAACGGGGGGTGATGATGATGAATAGTAAGGTTGGGGACGGGGTGAATGGCTTGGGCTTGCCAGTTGTTGTTACCGAGTCGGTTGGGTTGGGTTCTGTGGGGTCGGGCCGTTGCACCGTTGGCTCGGAAATAGGGGCGGGAAAAAGTCGTCCTGAGGCTGCCCATGGCAGTGGACGTGCGCTAGCGAGGCCTTGGTCGTTAGTGACGCCCACACTGATGGTGGGGTGCTATGGGGAGGGTGCAGACTGTGCTGAGGTAAGGGAGGTAGGGGAGGTAGAGTGTATCAGCTACAGTCGGTCGACAGCTGATAGCACTGTCACTGAGCAGTGTGATGTCAGTCCTGTTGTTGCGTTAGGGAATGTTGATACTGCGTTGTGTGGTACGGGTTTACGACCGTATCTTAATATAAAGGGTCCGGGTAAGGTCCTCCGTAGGCTCCCAGAGGGTTGGTCAGGCAGCTTGGTAGTACCTCAGGGGACGGATGAGTTGGCCTGTCTTTGTGCTTTCTCAGATGGTGTTTCGGTTGGAGATGGGTTGGGGGACAGTGCGCTGCCAGGCACAGACATTGCCGGCTCAGTGATGGAGGTTGTTGTTCGAGGTGAGGGGGAGGGTCACATTGTCACTACTGTATCTGTCCATGGGGTTCCACCGGTGGAGGATGACGCGCTGTTAACAATAGATGATGGGGCGGATAGGGTTCAGGGGGGAGGGTCGTCAGGTCGGAGGATAATTTCGCCGTATGATTACAGGTCAACGTTGTTGTCATTTTGGCCTACGGTACGTCCGGATTTGTTAGTGGCCGGGGGGGAGTATTTCCGGATTTATAATCTTGTTCGACGGCTTGGTTTGCCAAATTATTTGGGTGCTAGAGTCCCTGTTCCGTCTGGCTTGAAAATGGAGGTGTGGAGAGATAGGCTAGTTGGGTATGGTGATAGGTTAGTGTTGGAATTTCTGGAGTTTGGATGGCCGGCAGATTTTGTCGGGAAGGTACCACCAGTCTCCACCTTTAGGAATCATAAGGAAGCGGCAGAGAATACAGTGTGGGTGTCACGTTATGTATGTAGAGAGCTGGCTGAGGGCGCCCTGCTTGGCCCGTTTGCAGATGCGCCTTTTACACCCTGGAGTCAGATTAGTCCGTTAATGACGAGGCCGAAGAAAGGCACGGATGAAAGGCGCATTATCGTAGACCTGAGCTGGCCACGGGGTAAGAGTGTTAACGCGGGAATTCCGAGGGGTGTCTACCAAGGGCAGGAATTGGGTTTTAAGCTTCCTGGTATTTTAGATCTGGCGCAGCGGGTGACAAAACTGGGTGCTGGGTGTTTCTTGTGGACAGTTGATCTGTCCAGGGCTTACCGCCAACTGCGTACTTGTCCGTTATCCGTTCCGCTGTTCGGGATCAAAACGGACAATAAGTTGTTTTTTGACATAGCCCCGCCCTTTGGGTGTCGTACGTCAGCCTTAGCATGCGCACGGACTACTGCAGCGGTAGTGTATTTGTTGAGGGAGGCTGGTTATTTTGGCCTTTGTTACCTGGATGATTTTGTGGGGGCGGAAGAATCTGAAGGTAGGGCCTGGGACGCGTATAATTACCTAGTTAAGTTGCTAGGCGACCTTGGCCTGTCCTTGGCGACCAGAAAGTGTTTTCCGCCAACGCTGCAGCTCACTTGGTTGGGTTTCGACATTGATACCATGCGTATGGTGATTACTATCCCTAGAGAGAAGTTGCAAGAGATAGTGGAGTTGTGTGGAACCTGGACGGTGGGTAGGTGTGTCACAAGGAAAGCTATACAGCAGTTGGTGGGTAAGCTCCAATTTGTGTCTCGTTGTGTACGTCCTGCAAGGCGGTTCATGAACAGGCTCCTGGAATTTTTGAGGGCAGCTCCGTTTCGCGGTAGGGTCCCGGTCACACCGGCAGCTATGGGGGATATTGGTTGGTTTCAGTCATATGCGGCGCAGTCTAATGGCTTAGTGCTGATGCGTGCGCTGCCCACTAGACTTTGGGTGATAGAGTGTGACTCTTGTATGGTGGGTGGGGGTGGGTTCTCAGAGAGCTGTTACTTTACTGAGAGTTATAGTCCTGGGTTGATGGCGCGGAACTTCCATATTGCACAACTCGAAGCGATTAATTTAGTGGCCGCCCTACATGCACTTACGCCTGACAATGTGGCGGATTACAGGGTAGTGATTAATACGGACAACATGGCGTCTAAAGCTGTGTTAGACTCTGGTGCCGGACGGGATCCGGTGTTGTGCGCATGCGCAAGGGAGATATGGCGCTTTGCCGCGGACCGTAGTTGTGAGATCGAAGTGAAGCATATGCCGGGCGTGCAGTTGGTGCTCGCTGATTTGTTGAGCAGGTGCCCGGGGTCGCCCGAGCATTGGTTGAGAGCTCAAGTACTCTGTCGGGAAAGGGGTTTGAGTAAAGTGGGTGTTAATCATTTGTTTGTTGTAGACTTGCTTGGTGTATAAGGGTGGGTTGACCTAGGAAGCTCGTCTCTACTTGCCTCTCTCTTCCTAGGTCATTGCAGTCAGATGTCAGGAAAGGTGCTTGAGTTGGTGAAGGCAGGGCTCTCAGTAGGAACATGGAAAAACAAGAGAGTTCAAGTGGATTGCTACGACAAATTTGCTACACTAAATGAATTTAATATATATAGGCCAGACGGAGGTGACATACTAGACTACACCGCATACCTAGCTAAAAAACTGAAGTCACCAATTGCCGTAAATAATTATTTAAGTGGAGCCCGAACATGGGTACTGCTGCATCAAGGAAGAGTAGAGGCGTTCGATACATATTTAGTGCAAATAATGAAAAAAGGGGTATCCAAACTAAGTGTGCATAGACCAGTACAGGCGCCACCGCTCACTGTAAGGGATATTAAAGAGATAGTTGTAGAATTCAAAAGGGCCGGGTCCCATGCCAACGTTCTAATTGCTGCTATACTATTGGCTTATTTTACGTTTTTACGACAATGCAATTTGTTCTTTATTCGGAGGTCGGACAACTCGGATATGGCCCTGAAGGGAGCGGATGTACGTGTACGGTCGGAGTGTCTCTTAGTGCGAGTCAGATTTACCAAGACATCGAGATCGGTACGGGACGCGTTCACGGTGAAACTACCGTGTATTCCCGGGTCATTATGCTGCCCGGTTCACGCCTGGAAAAGATATACAAGGTACACAGCCGTCGGACCCAGCGACCCCGCCTTCATGCATAAAAATGGAGTTCCTCTGACGTCGTCAACACTACTCCAGGCAATACAGCTAGCTCTGTCCGCAACAGGACACCCGTTCCCCCACTCAGTAACGCTACATAGCCTGAGGAGAGGGGGGGCCCAAGCTAGTGCCAAGGGAGGAGCGTCGGAGAGGGGAGTGCGAGAGGTAGGTCGTTGGAAATCCGATGCGCTGTACCAGTATGTGAACCGAGCAGAGTTCTCAGAAGCACCTCAGACACTCTCAACCTTATTTGGCTGAGTGTCTGAGGTGCTTCATCTGGTGTCTTGGCTGACCGCATCATTAGTAGTGACTGAATGTGTAAAGCTCCTTCCGAACACCACTGCAGATGAGCCATGTTAGGATTAGGCGTAAGATAACTCGTAATCAGTTGCTTAGCGGGTCGAACCCGGAAGTAATATGAAAAAGTAAAGTATAGACAAATAAATACGTAAGTGGTTATATATGACTTTCCCGATCGAGCTGATGTACTGAAACTTGTATGGTAAAAAATTTAACTGTCCATGATGCATTTGACACTGTAGTTTCATGTCATCTTCAACAACCCCAACCTACCCAAACAACATGATTGCTGTGAATGTGAGGGGTTAAGGTTAAGAATTACCTGAAGCCCTGTTACATTCAGCACTGTATGCCATATAGTCCCCTGGACTAGACCTGAACTTTGACCTGCTCGACCTTGACTTGAACAACTCAAACCTGATCTTTTTTCCAGACTCACTAAGTTTGTCATGTTGGTTATCAGCACAGGTTAACACTTAATGAAGATATGTTACCTTAAGTACTAAGAACGCGTCGAACCGTCAGCACTGTATGCCATATAGTCCCCTGGACTAGACCTGAACTTTGACCTGCTCGACCTTGCCTTGAACAACTCAAACCTGATCCTGTTTTTTTCCAGATTCACTAAGTTTGTCATGTTTGTTATCCGCACAGGTTAACACTTAATGAAGATATGTTACCTTAAGTACTAAGAACGTGTCGGATTGTTGTTAGAACTGCATAAGTTAACAATGGTGCCACTGATGTCAGTCCTTCCTTTAGTTAAAATAAAAGGTACTGTGCACTATTTCTGTCTCCGGCGTCTTGAATTGTTTTTGATGCGGAGTGTAGTTTTCTGAAACCTCCTTGCCTCTTGTTTAGTATATTGTTTTTTTCCAGGTGCTCATTTATGTGCCTGTGGAATATTTTTTCAATTAGCTTGCCTGGTGTTTGCAAGATTGATATTGGTCTGTAGTTCCCCATGTTTTGTTTGTCACCACTTTTGTATATGGGGGTGATGGTTGCCATCTTCCATGCTGTGATGAAGTGTCCCTGCTCAAATGATATGTTGAACAGGTCGACCATGGTATCTGGGATGGCTTGGAGTGCCTCTTTTAGTATTTTTGTGGGGATTCCATCTATTCCACTTGGTTTCTTTTCATCTACGTCATTTATTAGCTCTGTTAGTTCTTTTAGGTCAGTTTTGCAGGTGGGGATTTCATCCTGGATATTTTCTGACTTGTTTTCCCAGATTCTTGTGAATTTCTTTGATAACCTTTGTCCTACCATGGCAAAGTGTGTATTTAGTTTGTTTGCTGCATCACTATCTGTGTGCGTATTTCCATCCTTATCCTGGAAGCTTATCCGTTCTTCTATCTTATTTTTGGGGAATAGTAAGCTTACATTTTTCCAGAACTTATTTGCGTTGCTTCCCCAGTCCTTGTCTTGTTTTATTATATATTTCCTTTTTGCTGCCTTTACTGCTTTGAGGGAGTTGTTTCTGGCAGTATTATAGGCCCTTTTATCCTCTGGGTCTTTAGTGCGTTTCACTTTGTCACCTACCCTTCGTTTTGTTATGATATGCGTTAACAGTTCCCTGTCTACCCACGGGTCTTGGTTTCTCTGTATTTTTAGTTTCTTTATGGGACACATCTCATGATTGTTTTATTTCTGTGACAATGTTATTCCAGTAGATATCAGGGTTATCTCTGTCTGTTGTGAGGTGGTCTATATTTTCATATAGGTGGTTTTTTACTGTTTCTTTTGAGTAGTTTTTTAGGGATCTGCCCATCTTATATTTATATTGGCTTGCGCTTTTGAGTTTTTTTACTCGTTACATATATTAGCTGATGGTCACTTATACCCCAGCTTCTAGTGCCCCATTTTGTGGCATGGTTTGAGTTGGTTAGTATTAGGTCTATTGTTTCCTAGTCTTGTGCTGTCTGTAATAAGTTGCTGTAGCCCTAGGATTTTGATAGTGGTTTGTAGCATTAGTTTATTTTTGTCATTGCTACTGTAGTTTATGTTGAAGTCCCCTAGCACAAAGATTTCTGCATTTGTTAGTTTTCTCACTGTATTTATACTTTTCTCTAGAGTTTCAAGGAATGTTTCAACATCCCCGGACGGTGGTCTGTAGAGGCTTGCTATGGCTATGTTAGCCTGCTTCTCGTTTTTTATTAGGCACCATAGTAGCTCCAGGTGTTCATTTGAGTTGTTTGCTATTTTTAGGGCCTCAGTGTCTAGATTTTTTTAGGTTTTGCAGTAGATTGCAACACCTCCACCTTTTTTTGTGAGGTTTGCTATGTTAATTTGCTGTCTGTCATTACGTACAAGCCTATATCCTTCTATGTTGAGGGTGTTGTCTTGATGTCTGTCAGTGAACCATGTTTCTGACAGTGTTAAAACATCAAGATTTTCATTTTTTAGGTGCATTTTTATTGTGTCTATTTTATTGGATGCACTCTGGCAGTTTAGGTGGGCAAAGTGCGTGCCCCTTCCCAGCCTGCATTCAATTTCATCTACCATCATTCTTTACCTTTAAGTTCGGCGTTTGTTAGATTCCACGAGTTTTTAACTTTGTTTAGATTGTTTTATGGGCGTATGGGCTGGCGCATACAGTATGTATGCCCTGTTTTGTTATATAGTTTCATACATTACCGTAGACTGCACCTGTGCGAGTGCAGGGGAGGTACATGCCCTGGAATGGATGTTAGCTATACACAGTATTTCTAGTGCTTTAAATTTTGGTTAGTGGTATTTTATGAAAAGTTTGTGATACTCATGGTTTGGAGCCCTGGTGTTGCTTCTGCCAGTTCTCCGTGATGCTATTTGTCAGCCTTGTAGCGACGTATTTGGCATAGTGTTCATTGAAGTGTACACCATCCGGCATGCCTATAGCGTAACGCACCGATCTCCTTCTATCTTGCCTGAAGAGGTCTATGCTTTCCGTGTTTGTCTGTGTATTCACATATCTCACTAGTGCATTGTTATCTCACATATCTCACTACTGCGTATCTCACATATCTCACTAGTGCATCGCCACCCGGACTGGGAAGCAGATACACTGATCCTGTACCAATCTTTCTTTAGTACATAATGGGGGAGGGGGATGAGCAGGGGACTCATTCTCTGTCATTGTGGTTCGTGTGGGAGCAGCAGTGCCGATCCACCCCCCCCCCCCCAACCACTAGGGGCGGGTGGAGGGGAGGGGAGGGGACAGCTACACCAAGCCAGGGTGGCACCAGCGTCTCACAACTCCAGGCAGCTGTCAATCACCCACTCAGCTCCCCTCTAATTCCCCCCATATTCAAGTTCCCCCCCGGGAACTTGAAAACGTTTTCAAATTCCTCCCAGGGGAATTTGAAAACGTTTTCAAGTTCCCTCCCTCGTTTTAACTTTCCCTCCCCCCGGGGATTATAATCCACACCATCTTCAATAAAATAAAAATGAACTACGGACTGACATACACACACAGACATACAAAAATCTCTTATTTTGTGAAATATTAGATTTTTCATGAACTTAAATTTTTTTTGTTAAATTCGTTATTTTTCTGGAAATTGTCTGGACATTTTTTATTTTCCGTGAAATTTTCGATTTGTTTAACTTTTCAATTTGTTGTGTTTTTTTGAATAATATAGAATTTTTGTGTGAAATTCTTTATTTTCGTGAAATGTACATTTTTTTGGTGATTTTTTTGCATGAAATTGTTTGATTAACAAAAAATCTTTTTGGGGAAATTTTGGTGACTATTATTACTATTTTTCATAAATTTCCGATCTTTTTAAGACGTTTACATATTTGTGGAATTTTCTTTATTTTTAAACAATTTTAAATTCCCGGGTTAATTTGAGGGGGGTTAATTTGAAAATAGGGGAGGAATCTGAAAACTGTTTTTAATTTCCCCCCGGGAATCTGAAAACGTTTTTAATTTCCACAGAGGGAAGTTAAGAACGTTTTCAGATTCCCGGGGGGTAACTTGGGAAGGGGGGAAGTTGAAATTGTATTCCTGTAGGGAGGGATTTGAAAATAGGGGGAGGAATCTGAAAACTTTTTAATTCCCCCCCCCCCCCCGGGAATCTGAAAACGTTTTTATTTTCCCTGGAGGGAAGTTAAGAACGTTTTCAGATTCCCGGGGGGGGGGGGTAACTTAGGAAGGGGGAAGTTGAAATTGTATTCCTGGAGGGGGGAATTTGAAAATAGGGGGAGGAATCTGAAAACTGTTTTTTAAGTTCCCCCCCAGGAATCTGAAAACGGAGGGAAGTTGAAAACGTTTTCAGATTCCCGGGGGGGAACTTGAGAAGGGGGGAAGTTGAAATCGTTACACCGGCTTCCCACGACTACTGGCGGTACACTCTCCTCCGGAGCAAGCAAACCTCGTGTCACGCACCACCACCACACCTCATGTATTGGCACGTACAACGTCACAACTGTTAAGCTGTCAACCACACAGATAAAAACCTAACATTAACTTTCCCTAGGCGCATCAGGCTACCAGCCTCGGTGGGCATAAATATTTAGGCATCTCAGGGGAATCACCCTTCCCCTTTACCCTATTCATTTATGTTATACTGTCTAGTTCCATATGTACACACATACTACTGCGGCGTGATGGCTGGCAGGGGTTGTTATATAGGCCGAAGGGGGAGATGGCTCCCCCCCCTCTCCCCCGCCCCCCTCCCGGCCCCCCCCCCCCTTGCCCCACTCCGGCCTATATAACAATCACAGCCAGGCACTATCCTGGTGTCTTCCGGAGCCACCGAAGCTGGTCAGTCTTCTCCAAACGCCCGCACTGACAACTTCCCACCTCCTGGTAGCATTACATACGTTGGTACGGCACAGCAACAACAGCAGCCACATCGCTATCGAATGTGACAACATGGTAGCAGTGCAGGTCCTATCGAGAGGGCGGGGACACAACCCCCGCCTCCTTCAAATAGCAAGGGCGGCATGGATGTTCCAGGCCGTACACAATATCCGCATAACATATCAACATATAGCCGGGTAGATAATATCCTGGCCGATGCGCTCAGCAGGGCCCACATCAGCCAGGTGCACTGCGATACCGCAGCACGCATATGCGTAGAGAAGGGCATCTCTCCGATTACACCATCTGGCCATGCCTACGAACAGCTCCAACCCATTCTCTCCTGCAGATCCGGCATACGTGAAGCTCACCCGGGTGGTGGGGCTCCGGCAGACAGAAGCGAGGGCGCCAGGCACCTTGGCGAACTACAACATCACGGTAGCAGCCTAAACCCGACATTGCCACAAGTATGGAGTGGCCCCCCTCGCTCCCACACCCATGGAGGTACGCTGCTGGCTAGAGGAGCTAGCGGCCTGACAGTGCCCATCATCGGTTGCCAACTCTGCATCACACATACGGATGCACTTCCGCATACAAGAGGCCCAACGGAACCCCTCGACCACATAACGGTCAGGCTCGCCCTCGATGCACTAAGAAGATCGAAGTCACACACGCCTCACCCAGCAAAGGACCCGCCCATACATGTTATAAAGGCGGCAGTGCGACGCAACCACACCAGGGAGGGACAGGTAGTCGCAACGGCGATCCTAATAATGTTCTTCACGGGAGCCAGGCAGTCGGAGGTCGCCCCGCGATCCCTAGCGACTTTCGATCACACCAGACATGCCACCCGGGCAGATGCAACAATCAAGAGGGGCCGCCTGCTAATCCACCAGAAATGGGCAAAGAATATGCAGGCGACCCACCAATCCCACGACAGATGGATGGCCCCGTCGAAAGACCCCCGATTCTGCCCAGTAGCCGCCTACACAAGATGATACAAGAATCGCCTACCACCCATAAACACCAACCCCTCTTATTCTTCCCCGAGGATGGGGCAACAATGGCCATCCCCTACATTGCCAGACAATGGAAGACAGCCCAACAGGACGGGGGGTTCCAGCAACCGCACACCCTCCATGCCATACGAAAGGCAGCAGCAACAGTGGCATTCGCCTCGGGGAGCACTGAGCAGGAGGTCCAGCTATTCGGTGGTTGGGCATCTAACGCCCACAAACAATATATCATCACAACCGACTCACAGAAAGTCAATCACGCCATCATAGAGGCCACCAAAAAATAGACAAACGACAAACACCATGGCTTGGCCATTGATTAGCCATAGATCAATCAACAAACAATCAAATATAAACCAATTAATTCCTCAGAAAATCAAAAAAAACGAAAACCAATCAAGCATTTAAACTAAAAAATAAAGAATACCATCTAATGAGCGACTGACACCCGCGCAGTTGACAGATCACACCTACTTAGATGTCACATTTCTGATAATTTGCCCTCTACTGTTATCTCATATTTTTATCATTAACTATTGCTATTGTACTTTAACGTATTGATTACTTGTTTGTTAAATCGTTCACATGACTCATATGCCCTCATCACATTTCATTTTCCCAAGATATCGGGGCCTTCGCTCGTTCGCTTCTTGCCCAATGATACACAGTCAATGTACATGCCGCCGGGCGGGCAGTGCCCGAATAAAAGCCTTGATTAACCCACTCATGCCTTTGAGTCAGCTGTGTCCGTGAGCAATGGTCTTGAATGAGCGAGGTCGCTCATTCGGTCGCTCATTCGGTCGCTCACACACACCCCCACCACCACAGTAGTGGCAGGGGGGGAGGGCTTCGGCCTTGAGCCTGCCGTGCCCAGCAATGACACCGAATGAGCGACCTCGCTCATTCAAGACAATGGCATAATATAAAGTTCTTCAAAAGACTCCTACATTCAGCTACTAGACACAGTGCGTCACGAATGGCTGTGTCTGACCCCTGGTGCTTTCCTAGTTACTCCTGCAGCCTTAATCCTGAGACAAGTGTCCGAATTTAAAGCTGCATAAAGGAAATGGCCACAGAAATTCTATATCTAAGAAGCAAGATAATTATATTATTCACATAACTTTACATTTACTGGCTACTTTTGAATTATATAATAGATTAAATCATTGAGATTAATATACTTTTAAAGTTGAATTGAGATGTTTCTGTGGTCTCAATCTGTCCTCTTGTATTCTCTTCAAATTTGCCAACTCTGTCCCAGCAAACCAGACGGGATGGCCAAATGAGGTAGAGCGTCCATCTCTCATGTTGGTAGATCATGGGATCGTGACTTCGAACCCTGGTCTAGTCAAACCAATGACTTAGAAATTTATACTTCTCACTTCCTAGCCAGGCGCTCGGCATTATTAGGATAGGACAAGGAGCAGTGGAATGAGGAAGACCAATAGTCCACAATTGAAATTTCCCCTGCTTAAACAACTAATGTACCAACAACAACAAATTTAGACAAACACTGTGCACCCTCTGGAACCACCACCTCCACAGTTAATTCCGACTGAAGCAGTTTTTGCCCGAAATGAAACAGAGTTGCATTTTAACATGATGACGCAATGCAATATATATCAAATAGAAATTCAAGTTGCTCGGGTGGCAATTAGTCTTAATCAGGTCAATCAATTAGGGTAATGAATACCATAGTCTGTGTATGTTATTTTTAGTTGCTCCCTTTGATTGCAATTTCTGAATTAGGTTAATCGGCGGTGTGGGAGGGTGGGTAAAAAGCGTGTAGTGGTTAGGTTGCTTTACGCCGTGTCGGCAGCATAGGCCATATTCACGGAGATCATTATTATATATACTTAGAATGTAGGGGTGAATGACAACCATATCGAAATCCATGAAAATAACTATTTTGATATGAATCAACAGTAAACAAAATCTAGCGAACCTGGTACCAGCATGCAGTTTATCCATACTGGCAGACATCTGATGAAATGGGAGAGAATGCAAAAAGAAAACACCAAACAAGATGGCGGTCACTGGATGCTCTAGATTTGACTTTCAAAGTCTATTAATATACATCATCTCATCAATTCTTCACTCCAAACATAGCCGGTGTTGTGGTTTCCAAGGCACACCAGTTTGCCAGGGGCACATCGCTTCTGCGCATGCGTCAAAATCTAGCGGCATCGTCACTAACCTTATAAATGTAATATACTATTTTTGGTAAAGATGTTTTCTATATGTGTACCAAGCGATTTGTTTCTAGGTGTTGTGGTTTTAGAGATATTTCACATTTGCTGTATTTTCTGTATGCAGATTGCTCACGAGCATTGACAATGCCTTGAGTTTGACGGTACACCCAGTGCAAAACATTAGTTTTATTCA
Source organism: Branchipolynoe longqiensis (assembly GCA_030323885.1). Lineage (NCBI taxonomy): Eukaryota > Metazoa > Annelida > Polychaeta > Phyllodocida > Polynoidae > Branchipolynoe > Branchipolynoe longqiensis. The sequence continues at coordinate 158,848,197 of CM059186.1, forward strand.
AAATTAATAGAAATCAAGAAGCCTAACCTTATAAATTTAATATAATCTTTATGGTAAAGATGTTTTCTATATGTGTACCAAGCGATTTGTTTCTAGGTGGTGTAATTTGAGAGATATTTGACTTTTTTTGTATGAAGATTTGCTCAGGGCCGTTGACAATGCATTTGGATGGATGTGTCCCTTGCAAACTGGTGTGCCTCGGAAACCGCAACACCGGTTAGGATAGATAAGCATTTGAATGCTATATTTAGCGCATTAGATTGCAAATCCACGTGGCTATGTCGATAACCGACTTGTCTAGCATCCCTGTCCGAGAGACAATGAGTGTTGAGGGAGTAACTACCTTCCCCACCTTCCACCATGTAAGCTCAAGCTGTAACCCGGCATGCTGGGTACAAGTGTAGACGCTTCAAATCAGTCGTCATGGACCAACGGAACTCGATATAAATGACACCATAAATTAGGAAATCGATGCTATCGTTGTAAATATGCTGTTATTATTAGAACTTTGCCTGGTCTTACAAGGGTGATGGCACAAGGAGGAGGAGGAGGCTGCCTAAGTGACAGGACACGCAGGCCAATGGAGGAACGCCAGATGTCCCCCATCTCCTCCAAGATCTCTCCATATTGAATACTTTATTTCTGGGTGGAATTTCCACTTGGAATGTTTCTGGTAGTCTCATTGTTGCTTCTGTAAATGTAATACTTGCACTTAGGTGAATTTGCACTTAGGTAGACAAAGATTCCTGTGAATGAACATAGGAGTGCATCCGTTAGGGACTAGGAGGGTCAGAGCGTGGTGGTCAGGATGCGCAGAGTAGCAAATAAGCATATATAATAATAATGATAATAGTAATAATTATAGAATTCCCTTCTGTTCCTTTAGACTTGCATAATACTTATTGATCACATATGTGATGTGTACGTAAGGGAATTGTTATAATTATTGTTATACTCTGTAAGATCCAACACTGTACCGGTGGCGCCACCTGTGGGCTCCTTGCCTCCACCGGATGTAGACCAGTGTCACTCGCACCAGAGGATTTGACCGGGCCGCTGTAGCCAACTTGAGTGTGTGTGATCGGTGTGTCGTCTTTGAAGGTGACGGTAGCACCGGGCTAGCGGGGGGTGACCCGCGACAAAGTGACGACATAATGGATAACGACACTGCACGGAATCGGGCCGATCGAAACCGACTGGAGGCTAATCGACAGTTGTAACATCGCTGGATTGGACGATGGCACTGATATAATGCTTCCTGGCCGACAACAAAGTGACAAGGACAACAAAGCTGATGATGTTATTCCGGTGAACTGTGGTCGCTTGCTTATGCCGGCCTGTGATTTAGATTGTGTGGAAGTACAAGAGGAGGCCGATGGACTAATTGTCTCAGTTTGTGAGGTAGAGGGCCAGACACCCGTTGTGTTTAGAGTTGCCCGGGATTGTGTCAGCGGAATTTGCTTGTGTGTCTATGTTCTGGCAGGCATGGCCTGTCAGCTTACTCCTCGTTTGCGCTCCTTCCTCTCCCTCCACCATAGCCAGTTTTATATATAGATATTTTTGTTTTAATTCTGTATACTACTGAAATTAGATTAAAACCAAGATAGCTTCAATAAGTTATATCCTGTCAGATCATGTAGATCATATAAGTTATAGTGAAAATATCTGCAATGCATGGGGCCAGAAGACAATACCTCAGCAAACACAAAAAGTGTCTATTGTGATGAATAAATGTTTGACATCATACATATATATATATTTGTATAAATACCAGGTATTCTATGGATGCATATTATGTATTTCCGTATATAAATATATACATATAAGTGTTCACACTTCCTGTCTATCATTCGCTATTTCACTATTTCACTATAGATATAAATAGACTTTTGTTTGTTTGTTGTTGTTTATATCCTACCAACATCTAAGGTCATATCAGAACGGGTACCGACTTGTGACAGTGCGCACTCATGGCGACTTTAGAGTGCTGTCCCACTGGGAAATCCAGCCTTCAGCACCATGAGCTGATATCCCACTCAGTCACATTATCCTGACACTGAGCGAACCAGTCCTTGTCCTGTCCTAGTAATGCTGAGCGCCAGGCTAGGAAGTGACAAGTATCAATTTTTAAGTCATTGGTTTGACTCGACCAGGGTTCGAACCCACAAACTCATGGCATTCTCTGTGGCGGAGTGGTTAGAGTATCTGACTTTTTTCTAGGTCAGACTCCTAATCTGAGAGTCGGCGGTTCGATTCCCTGTGCCACCAGCTCTGCCAATTTGGATTTCCACCGCTGTGTATAATTACAGTGTCATCAAAGGCCTGTTGCTCTCATACCATGTCTATGTTGTGTGGGAGGTTAAAAATCCCTTGGGTCGGTAAAAGTGTAGGCTCGGGCTTTCTATCGACCAGCAGTGGAATGAGGAAGATCAGTTGTCTATGACTGAAATTTCCCCTGCTTAAACAACTAATGGACCAAAAAACTAAATTTTAAAAATGGTTTCGGATCCCCCGATCTCAAAAAACAGGGACGGACGCTCAACTCATTCGGCCACCCCGTCTGGTCTATAAATAGACAGATAGATGGAAAGAGACTAACAATGACAGACGGGCGGAAATAGACAGAGCAAGACAGACTTTGTTAACATATTGGCAGGATTAACCATAAATAGACAGACTTTGTTAACATATTGGCAGGATTAACCATAAATAGGTTAAGCTTTTGGATAAGGACGATCTGAAATATAAATTAGATATTAGTCGCGGGCACAGGCAATATTAAATCAAATCAGAAATGACCTTGATTGGTTGTGTTTGCTCAACATATGAGAAGGGACGCCCAGCTCAAAGGCAAGGCATGTTGAGATATGGCACGTAGTCCCGAGTAGAGAGAAATCCACTTGGTTGGTGAGAAGCAGGCTAGATAACATCCTCACAGCTCTGACCGATATATCATGCTAGCCTCACGAAATTAGAGCTTTGTATTTACAACTTTGCTTTCCTAACACTGACAGTTCTGTGATACATTTAGAGTGTATATGATTTTTTGGCTACGCTATTTTAATACATTTCTTCTTTGAGACTTTATTGATTCGAGTTTTACGTCCACGCAATGTCATAATTCACATAGGGACACACATATTTGCCTTGTGATTGTGTGTACGCGTGGTTGATCTATAGTGCTGCCTCACTCAAAATCACACACACACACACACACCCGCGCCCACCTCCATAAATTGGGTAGTTTCAAGATACAACAAATTATGGTTGGTCATAGTCCATCATGATAATTGTGACTAAGTAAAGTCGTGCTAGTCATGTTAGTGCCCCTTTAAAGCTAACCTCAAAGCACACCTTAGCCAGGTTGTGATAGTTATGTTAGTGCCCCATTGACTTAATAATTGATACTTGGCGCTTCATCAATCAATTGGGGTGTTTGTAACCTTACGATGGTTACCGGTTGCAGAACTGCAACATTGGGTAGAGAGGCTCCGATAAATCGGCCCAATCTGTGGTTGAAGACTTAACTTCGTAGAGGGAGTGTTGTAGAAGCTGAGGACATCTTCACAACGTAATGACGGCGGGGCGTCGGGGCGGCAGCGAATCTCTTCGGTCCGGCGTGTAGTTGAGCTGTAGGTGTGAGTAGTGTAGTGTAGCGCTTGAATCCGGTCAGCAGCAGGGGTTTGAGGAAGGCGGGCAAAAGTGGGAGTAGCGGTCGTTCCAGCAACAAGAACCAGACAGAGAAATCGTAAAGGTGAAGTGTGCCTGGGAGAAATCGAAATGGGCAGAATCTAGGAAAGAGAAATGAGGAGAGTTCAGTCAAAGGACCATGTCTATTTGCTCTATGGTGACCGTCCAGCGAGCCATAGACACAGACAGAGTAAGAGTAGAAAGTGAAAATGCCAGCGGGCTCCCCCTCCAGGAACTCTTTTTAGACATATCGAGGAGGAGCCAGGCCGGCAGAGAGGTGATAGAGAGGTGTGGACAGAGTGCGGTCCGGATAGCAAGTGAACTTATGCATAAAGGATATTAAAACTAAGATAGCTTCTTGGTTTTAATATCCTTTTCTACTTTTCTACTTTTGGTTTACACCCTTTTCTACTGGGACAGCTCCATGCACATGCCCTGTTTATACCCTTTTCTACCAGGACAGCTCCAAGCACATGTCCTCTTTACACCCCTTTCTACTGGGACAGCTCCAAGCACATGTCCTGTTTACACCCTTTTCTACTGGGACAGCTCCAAGCACATGCCCTGTTTATACCCTTTTCTACCAGGACAGCTCCAAGCACATGTCCTGTTTACACCCCTTTCTACTGGGACAGCTCCAAGCACATGTCCTGTTTACACCCCTTTCTACTGGGACAGCTTCAATCACATGCCCTGTTTACACCCCTTTCTACGGGGCTAGCTCCAAGCACATGTCCTGCTTACATCCCTTTCTACTGGGACAGCACATGCCGGTATGCAACACCCCTTTCTATTGGGCTAGCTTCAGACGACATGTGGCCTTCTCTGTGGCGGAGTGGTTAGAGTGTCTGACTTTTTTCTAGGTCAGACTCCTAATCTGAGGGTCGGCGGTTCGATTCCCTGTGCCCCCAGCTCTGCCAATTTGGATTTCCACCGCTGTGTATAACTTACAGCGTCATCAAAGGCCGGTTGCTCTCATACCATGTCTATGTGATGTGGGAGGTTAAAAATCCCTTGGGTCGGTAAAAGTGTAGGCTCGGGCTTTCTATCGACCAGCAGTGGAATAAGGAAGACCAGTCGTCTATGACTGAAATTTCCCCTGCTTAAACAACTAATGGACCAAAAAAAAACAACAACAAAACTTGGTGCTTCCTAGCCCTGCACTCGACATTATTAGCATAGGGCAAGGACTGGTTGGCTCAGTGTCAGGATAATGTGACTGAGTGGGATATCAGGTCATGGTACTGCCAACCTGGTATCCATGTGGGGCAGCACTATAAAGTTGCCATGAGTGTGCACTGTCACAAGTCGGTACCCGTCCTGATATGATCTTATATGTTGCCAGGACGTAAAACTCCAACAACCAACCTTAACCTACCTTCCGATATCGTCACCCTGACTAAGCAGAACTTCACTCTTTCCAACGCAGCTATTCTTCACAAAGCCAGGTCGATGAAACATCGCTGTTAATGGGCTTCCCTTTAAAACAGCGCACCCTTTTCTACCGGGACAGCTCCAAGCGCATGTCCTGTTTATACACTTTTCTACTGGGACAGCTCCAAGCACATGTCCTGTTGACACCCTTTTCTACTGGGACAGCTCCAAGCACATGTCCTGTTTATACCCTTTTCTACCGGGACAGCTCCAAGCACATGTCCTGTTCACACCCTTTTCTACCGGGACAGCTCCAGGCACATGTCCTGTCTATACCCTTTTCTACCGAGACAGCTCCAAGCACATGCCCTGTTTATACCCTTTTCTACCGGGACAGCTCCAAGCACATGTCCTGTTTATACACTTTTCTACCGGGACAGCTCCAAGCACATGTCCTGTTCACACCCTTTTCTACCGGGACAGCTCCAAGCTCATGTCCTGTTTACACTCTTTTCTACTGGTACAGCTCCAACCACATGCCCTGTTTATACACTTTTCTACTGGGACAGCTCCAAGCACATGTCCTGTTTATACACTTTTCTACTGGGACAGCTCCAAGCACATGTCCTGTTCACAGCCTTTTCTACTGGGACAGCTCCAAGCACATGTCCTGTTTATACCCTTTTCTACCGGGACAGCTCCAAGCACATGTCCTGTTCATAGCCTTTTCTACCGGGACAGCTCCAAGCACATGTCCTGTTTATGCCCTTTTCTACCGGGACAGCTCCAAGCACATGCCCTGTTTATACCCTTTTCTACCGGGACAGCTCCAAGCACATGTCCTGCTTATACACTTTTCTACTGGGACAGCTCCAAGCGCATGTCCTGTCCACACCCTTTTCTACCGGGACAGCTCCAAGCACATGTCCTGTTTACACTCTTTTCTACTGGAACAGCTACAACCACATGTCCTGTTTATACACTTTTCTACCAGGACAGCTCCAAGCACATGTCCTGTTCACACCCTTTTCTGCTGAGACAGCTCCAAGCACATGTCCTGTTTATACCCTTTTCTACCGACACAGCTCCAAGCACATGTCCTGTTTATACCCTTTTCTACCGACACAGCTCCAAGCACATTTCATGTTTACACCCTTTTCACATGTCCTGTTTACACTCTTTTCTACTGGGACAGCTCCAAGCACATGTCCTGTTTACGCCCTTTTCTACTGGGAGAGCTCCAAGCACATGCCCTGTTTATACCCTTTTCTACTGGGACAGCTCCAAGCACATGTCCTGTTTACACCTCTTTCTACTGCAACAGCTCCAAGCACATGTCCTGTTTACACCCCTTTCTACTGGGACAGCTCCAATCACATGCCCTGTTTACACCCCTTTCTACTGGGCTAGCTCCAAGCACATGTCCTGCTTACATCTCTTTCTACTGGGACAGCACATGCCGTGTATACAACACCCCTTTCTATTGGGCTAGCTTCAAGCCCATATCCTGTTTGCACTGGGGCATGAAGTTAAAGGGCAGTCGTAAGACACATGATGGATTACTACCGAATCCCATGTCACAGACACACATCACTGGGAGTTCCGTGTGTGTATGTTGAAGGGGGGGGGGGGGGGGGGGCAGGTTGACCCATTTTCAGTTTGTTCTATTGAATACTTCTCAGTGTAATGTATATATATTGTAGCCGCGCAGATCGGATCACTATGACTGATGATATGACGAATAGGTAAATGTGACGCACATGGAATAAAAGAATCACTTGTGTTACATACTTGGCTGAGTTAACATCTTGCTTACATCACATGGTGTCAGATTTAAGGAATTAACAGATTTAAGGCATTAACAGGATTAAAACCACTGACACATCTACGCCTGGAGGATAATATTGCAATAAATTGGAGAACTTGGATACGGGCTTACGAGTTGTATGCGACTGCATCAGGAGCAATAACAAAGTCGGAAAAGGTACAGTGTGCGCTGTTCCTTCATGTCACAGGGACGGATGCCCAGAAGGTAGCACGATCGCTCGACGTGGATTTAGCCGACAAAGACAAAATAACACCACTCATAGATGCTTTCAAGACTTACTGCGAGGGCAAAGACAACATCACAGTGGTACGATATAAATTCAATTGGTAGAACCAAGTCAGCGAGACAATGGAGACATATAAGGGAGCTGAGAAGTTGTATCGCGCACTGGGAGTATGGGAGTCCTTGATGGGCGATAGACTTGTATGCGGAGTAAAGGACAATGAGCTAAGAAATAGATTATTGCAGACCCCAGGATTAACTATTACCCAGTGCATTGATATTTGTCATCTCAGTGAGCACAAGTCAGAACAAGTAAGCAAATCAGCCGAGGAAGTAGTCGACGCCATATCTCATACGACGAACAGTGGACAAACATCACAACGACAGCGCGGTGCTTGGTTACGAACATCGCAGCCAACCTACCAATCAAACTACCGGAAAGTTACATGTACAAGATGCGGGTACAACCATTAAAGTGGACGATGTCCTGCAAAAGACAAACAATGTGCAGGTTGCCAAAAATTAGTAGTAGCGACAAACCCATGGTGCACAGTACTTTTCGGTAATAGACGCAAATTGTGGATACGGGCAAATTGAGCTCGATGAGGCAAGCTCCAAATTATGCACCTTCAACACCCCATGGGGCAGATTTAGATACACAAGATTACCATTCGGGATTAAAATGGCGGGAGACATATTCATTAACGAAATGAACAAAATCCTGTTTGGGTTGAAAGGTGTAAATGTGATAACGGATGATATATTAATATATGGAAAAAACATAGAAGAACATAATGAAAGACTACAGGCAGTATTGCAAAGAGCACGGGAGGTCAACCTCAAAGTAAACCCTGAAAAGTCCAAGATATGCCAGCAACAAGTAAACTATGTAGGCCATGTGATAACACCCGATGAAATCAAACCAAATAAAGATCGGATACAAGCTATCAATGATTTTCAAGTACCAGCTGACAAAGCAGGAATTCAAAGATTTTTAGGAATGATCGGTTATGTAGGTAAATTCATTCCTAAGATGGCAGAAATAACAAAACCACTCAGAATCATACTGCAAAAGAACACTGCATGGCATTGGGATGAACCTCAAAACAGTGCATTCCTCAAGTTAAAAAATCTATTAATTACGGCCCCTGTTCTTGCATTCTATGATGTAGAAAAAGACATTACGTTACAGATAGATTCGTCTAAATCGGGTTTAGGTGCAGTATTAATGCAAAATGGGCATCCAATCGCCCTGGTGAGAAAGGCTCTCGATGACTGTCAATCTAATTATGCTGTCATCGAGAAAGAGTTACTTGCCATATGTTTTGGATGCACAAATTCCATGAATACATCTATGGCAAACACATAACAATTGAAACCGACCACAAGCCCTTGGTGTCTATAATGCATAAAGCACTATTCACTTTATCCGCCCGTATGCAACGCATGAGGATGCGCCTGCAAAATTATTACCTCAATGTCAAATACGTAAAAGGTATAAAATGTATTTTGCAGATACCATATCACAGGCTCACACCAACTGCACCACTCCCCACAACCTGTTCGATAGCCAACTAACAGTGGCTACACTGGGTTTTGATGAAATTAAACTAGGACAAATTGTTAATGAAACTATAATGGATCCGTTACTAACCGGTACTAACCGAAATAATTAAATTAACAACAAATGGTTGGCTGAAACACAATAAAGATGTACCCGATATAGCTAAGCCATATCACATACAAGTCAGATCTCACAGTACAAGATGGTCTGTTACTAAAAGATAATTTGATTGTTATACCAACAAATTTAAGGAGTGAGATGTTGAAACTTGTCCATGAATCGCACTTGGGTATAGTTAAATGTAAGCAACTAGCTCGCAACAGCATCTTTTGGCCAGGCATTAACGCCCAGATAGAGGATATGGTAGAAAGATGCCACATATATCAGGATTTCAGGAACAAACAACACGCTGAACCAATGATTTGTCACGACATTTCAACAATTCCATATCAAAAGGTCGGAATTGATTTATTCCAAATAAAAGAATGAACATTCTTATTAGTAGTAGACTATTTTAGTAAATTTCCAGAGATTGCTGAGCTACAAACTACATCTAGCCATGCCACGATCAAAGCCCTAAAGCAAATATTTTGCAGACATGGCATCCCCAATGAGGTAGTAGCTGATAATGGACCACAATTTGCATGTACTGAATACCGTCTATTTGCAAAAGAATTTGGATTCAAACCTATTTACTCAAACCCTCTATTTGCCAAAAGTAATGGTCAAGCCGAACGATGTGTTCAGACAGTAAAGAAAATAGTCAAAAATCCATTATAGAAAATAAGGACTACAACATAAGCCTCCTAAATTATAGGAACACTCCTTTGAATGTATTAGGTAAATCACGATCACAAATGCTCATGTGTACAAATGTAAGGTCTAAAATGCTGTGCATCCAAAGAAATCTAAAATCTCAATTAGCATCAGTAACAGCGCATAAAATACACACACGACAAGCCGAATAAAAAGAATACTTTGATAGGCAGGCAAGCACGCAACACCCAAAAATACCAGTAACCATTGATATCAGATATCTGGACCACCAGGGACGATGGTCCAAAGAAACAATAATAGAAATAAACCCACCAGGAGCCCGTGACTATACCCTGGTCAACAGTCAGCAAAGAATATTACGCAGAAACAGAAGATACATATACAAAGTACCAGGAAGCACGACATATACTAAACAATACAAACAGACAAAATCAGGTCCAATAACAATGGCACACGATACGCAAGATGCAAACGTACGCTCCAAACAAATTGGTAATAACAACACGTACACGACACGATATGGGAGATTTATAATACCGGTCAACTGATTGGGATACTAGATCTAAGTTTGACATTTTCCTGTTAAGTCTTTACCTTTTTGGAAACTCGATATAAGAAATATTTATTTCCTGTACATATTATATACAGTGTTAAAGTGCATGTAACAAGATGCAAAATGTGTATTTGCTATATTTATTGGTTTTAACATTCACATGTTACAAACAATTATTAAGCATCTTATATACGCAAAATAAGTTTACAAACAACAAAATGTATGTTCACACGTATTTCAGTGTCATTTTCACAATTACTGTCAGACTACATTAAGAGCAGTCGTTACGTCAGTCATTCAACTGAAAGACCATACCATTTGTACGATGATAACATTAGTTCACATGTATTACGGTTATCACATATCACTTGCTCCAGTGTATTAAATGTTAACTTATTAGAATTATTGCCATATTGCCATAACTGATTACATAATGTTATACACCATAAGTAATGCTGTTGGAAGAGTGGTTGAACCAAAAGAATATAAAAATTACAAATGTTTTGATTATTGAAAGGAGGATGTGATGTATTTATATTGTAGCCATGCAGATTGGATCAGTATGACTTATGATATGACCAACAGGTAAACGTGACGCGTATGGAATAAACGAATCACTTGTGTTACATACTTGGCTGAGTTAACATCTTGATTACATTACACTCAGGGCATATTTGGTTTTATAAACAGAAACTATATGTATGCATATATAATTCTTATTCTGAAACAATGCAGAGTAAAACCTCTCTAAATCGACAGACCATTGGACCGACTTTAAATGGTCCATTTAGGGAGGTGATCGGTTTAGGGAGGTTCTTTTTATTGTTACAATGGTATCGTATGGGTGAACATTTGGGACCCAAATAAAGTGATCGATATAGGGGAGTGGTCGATCTGTTCAGGTGGTCGGTTAGAGAGGTTGTACTGTAACGATGATCGTCTTTTTTGTCAGCTATCAATACACAATGCATAAGGAATACACTGTTTAATAAGCTTTTGTGCTTTCTTGCCAATTAACACTGATACTCAATGCCTATGCAGGTATAGCAATACCTCAGGGAGTTTGACGCCCCTGCCTTGCAGAGTTGTAAACCACTGCCTTGTGGTACAGGTTCTGGACAGAACCAAAGGCTAAGGGAGCAAACCCTAAACAGAAAACCATGTCACTGTGGCAGCATTAAGGGCGGTTGATGTATGGAACTCCCAACATCTCCCGACCAGCCACTGCAGGGACAAATAGGTTTGCGCCTGTCTTGACATGTTCTTGCCGGTGTGAAACCTCTATTTGCTCCCCGAGAGAGTGCTGCTGGTAACTTGCAAAAGCCAGCAGCACTTCAACACTTTTGCAGGCAGCTTTCATGAAATGTCAAGTTATGAAAGCAGTCTTTGTCGCATCACGACTGACAGCATGATGATGATGATGATGATGATGATGTAATCACAATTAACTTTGTGTGATATATTATTCTTTTGTGTGTATATAGGCCTATATACATAAATATTGTGAGGAGGACTCATTCCTTCCTTCATCAATTAGACTTTCTATGTATCGAAGGCAGAGACCCTGGCCGGCATGGAAAGAACCCAGGTTTACATCCCATTAATGTAGTTGAATACAGAGCCCGGCAAGTCCCACGGAGGCAGTGTAGAATGGGGAAATGGAGAAAATGGGTTATAAAGCCATCGTTGGTGCCTCAATGAGACTTGCGGTTAAGGGATTGATGATGATGATGATGATGATGATGGAGTTCTTTGTTATGTCATCTGCCTTGCAAGGCTGGAGGAGCCTTGAATGATGATAACCTGGAAGACAAGAGAACAAATCAGATACACTTTTCCAGGTTAAAGTCGCATAGATACTCGACCACTTTCTGTTACTCAACCGTAACCTTTGGTACTTAACCACAACTGTTTGTTACTCAACCACAACCTTTTGTTACTCAACCACAGCTTTACTTTACTCGACCACAACCTTTTGTTTTCGACAAGAACCTATTTCTCGACAACAACCTTTCCTTACTCAACTACAACATTTTCTTACTCAACTACAACATCTTATTACTCAACCACAATCTTTGCTTACTCATCTGCAACCATTTGTTGTTACTCCACCACAACCATTTGTTACTCAACCACAACCTTTTGTTTTCGACAACAGCCCTTAAAACATGACCACAACATTTTCATGCTCAACTACAACATTTTATTGCTGAACCACAACCTTTTGTTGTTCAAATACAACATTTGAAGAGCTCTTTTCCAAAACGTGATAAGCGCCGATAGAAAAAAAGAGCTTGCAAGGCCAATGCCAAGCTCGTAGCTTGTGCTTTGGAAAAGTGCTCTTCATATACACGATATATGAAGAGCTCTTTTCCAAATCACAAGCTACGAGTCGGGCATTGGCATTGCAAGCTCATTTTTTGGATCGGTGCTTAACTCGTTTTGGAAAAGAGTTCATTTTGTTGTTGCTCCACTACAACCCCTTATCATTTAACCACAAGCTAAATTTTCTTATATTATCACATATATTATCATATATATTATCATATATATTTGCATTTACGCTACTATCTGTATCCATGCTCACCTGGATATACCTGACATCCCCAACCCCTCCTCCCCAACCTACGTCCCGCTGTCACCTCTCACACATGCAAGCATTATAAACAATAGACTACATCACGGTTCCGACTGCGCATGCGCTGAAAATGGCATTGGGAGCAAAGCAAAGGCATACGCCCATTGAGTTTACTGATACATGTAGGGTAAAACTGGCATTTTATTCCAAATAAATAGAAATACATAACAATTTGGCATAAACATGTATGCACACAATCAATATAATGATCTGATAAATATAGCTAAGACAAAACTAGCCATAGTTAAACATTTTGAGCTAAGAAACAGACAATTTCAGTCACTTTACAGGCTGATGTTTACATCACCATTGATTAGCCAGTAGTAATTCTTCTTCTAAATATTACAATGTCAAATGTGTCAACAACAAATTGTTTCAAAGAAATATGTAACCAATATCTGATTAACCCTACTCATTTTCTATTTCTACATATGTCATTAACCATAGGATATAAATAACAACATGAATAAAATAAATAAAACTGACTCTGGCTATGGCTCTAACACTAGTCTGAGTGCCTAGATTTGTCTCAATCTAAATGCACATGGCATAAGATGTGCTGATTATATTGATATAAATGCAATGCTGGATAAAAGATTAATATCTTAATTTATTATATATATATTGTTAGTTGGTATTCTATCTTTCAAACAAGAGCTGAAATGAGCTGAAACTAGCAGATTTCATAGCTGCACCCAGTGTATTAGCATTGGCCATGTGCTTCTCGTGGGTATGTTTTGCACTGGTGCATCCCACAATGCACCGCGCCGCCGGAACCGTGATGTAGTCTATACATCCTCGTAGATTAACTGCCAGTGTGTACGTAACTTCATACTCCCCCACTAATCCCTCTCGGTAGACATCTGCTCCGACACAACTCGCACCAACATTTATGTTGCGCTGACTTTGACTGACTGGCTACTTACTGACTCAGCCTACTACTTGCAGTGTGCTTGTGTGTGAGAGCGTCTCACCACCACGCCACCTTGTGGCAGAAAGCGGAAGCCAGCACACCCGATCCCCGGGCGGCTCGCTGTCAGCGTCCGGAGACATATTTGGGTCGCACGCCGAGCAGCTCAGTCCAACTCGCTCTGCTCACATCCTATTCTTTTCTCCTCCCCCGGCCCTGGCTCTCATACCACCGGCGCTCATACAGCGAGCACCGCACTCAACACTGAGTCACTGAGTGTGATTGGCAATAACCAGGCCTCGTGTGGACACCAATTATATATATATATATATATATATATATATATATATATATGAGGAGTTCAGGCGCAAAACCCTGTAAATGCCAATCCAAATATTGAGATAAGAATTGGTCTCAACACTTTAATATGTTCATTTTTTAAATTCCTATATTTTGTGTTTGCTCCATTGACATTTCATCACAAGCAAAGTGGAATTAATTAGAATTAGAAATACCTTCATGTAAAAATCTGACGTTTTAATTCAATTTTTTGAATCGGCGTTTACCAAGTTTTGCGCTTGAACTCTTCATATATATATAAATATATATGTATACTTACATCCATGTGATGTCAGTACACTATACAGTATAACCCCGTTAAACCAAACTTGAATGGACCCTAGAAATTTGTTCGGATTAACCGATCATTGGTTTAATCGAGCTTTTACTTTGACTTGGCTTTGGCAAAAACGGGGGTGCATTTTGAATGTACAATGATTGTGGACACTATGATTATTGTTGTTTATGTATGTACAGTTTAACCCCATTAAACCAACCTCAGTTAAATCAAACGATCGGTTAATCCTCACTTTTTTCGGCGACCTGGCAAAATACTACCATTTATCACATAAAAAAGTCACAGATGACCTAAAAACCACATGAAAGTTTGGTTTAACTGTACGGGAAGTGGTCTGGGGCCAACAACTTTGTTTGGATTAACCGATACTTTGCATTAACTGACTTTGGTTTTACCAACTTTTTTATATGATAAATGGTAGTATTTTGCCGGGCTGCCGAAAGAAGTTTGGATAAACCGATCGTTTGGTTTAACCGAGCTTGGTTTAACGGGGTTGTACTGTATTATGTGTGATGTATAACGTATTATGCGAGTATAAAGATTCGCAAGGTAATATTACTTATTATTATTATTGTTATCCTCCGTAAGATACAACACTGTACCGGTGGCGCCATCTCGCCCACCTCACGTCCCCCGGATGTTGACCAGTATCAGTCGCACCGTACCTTATTTGTCTCTCTTGTTATTGTACTGTAGATAGATTTATATATATATATACATAATTCATTCAAACCCAATTGATACTCGAAGTGACTGTGTAATAATAAGCAGATGTTCAAGTGTGTGAAATAAGGTGATTAGAATTTGGTTCTGACTTAGCTGGATATAAGATTTTCTCCGGTGGGGGCAGCACTGTAAAGACGCCATGCGTTGTGCATCGTCTCAGGTCAGTACCCGTCCTGATATGACAATATATATTGCTATGTTGACACTGAGATAACATTGCTCTGTCCTAATAATGCTGTGAACCTCGTGTCAATTTTCACCGGAAGCGGTGGCCGAATCAGTAGAGTGCAGGCTTCCCATGCGGAAGGTCGGGACTTTGCATCCCGGTCGAGTCAAATGAATGACTTACAAAAGTGATACTTGTCGCTTCCTAGCCTGGCGCTCTGCATTATTAGGATAGGGCAAGGACTGGTTAGCTCAGTGTCAGGATAATGTGAGGGATATTGGGTCAGGATGCCAACGGCCTGATTTCCCAGTTGGGCAGCACTATGAAGTCACCATGAGTGTACACTGTCACAAGTCGGTACCCATTCTGATATGACCTTAGATGTTGCCAGTACGTAAAACTCCAACAACCAACCAATCGTGTCAATTTTGCAATTCATTAGTTTGACGTATCAGACACATTCAGGCATCCCGTCCAGTCACACCTTGTAGTGAAGATGTCGGTAAGTCGATGGAGCCAGTGATTTCTTTTTTTTTTTTGGTAAATATTTTTATTCATCTGAATACATATTTTGTCAGCGCCGGGGCACTGGTCTTCCAGCCGTCGGAGTGGTCGCATTTCATCTGTACATAGTGGAAGTGGAATGTGTTGCATTGTGTGCAGCACAACCCATTCTGAACATAAAATAAAGTGGGGGAGCAGCCTATGCTGCATAGTGTACAGCATATGTACTCACCATAGTGCAAGGTATATGCATCATTGTGTGCAGCACAACCCATTCTGAACCTAAAAGAAAAGATTAAGTGAAATGAAAGTTGTATAGTCCAATGGTTTTGAGCTTCAATCATTTTCTAAGATAAATATATTAGGTTGATTATTATAATCTACCTTACCTTAGTTGGAAGTAAGTTTTATTTTAAATGGATAACTTTATGGGATATTTGAAGTGCAACCATGCCAAATTAATTTTGGCAAACACGCAAACATTCTGACGCCAGAGGCTTCTGCAGTAGCAGATTCTATTAAATTTCCGCAGTATTCCCTTCTATGTGGCGAGAAATGCATAATAAGTGCACCAGTATCTAAGTTAAATATGTAGAACTAAATCTAGATAGTTGATTTGGTGTTAAAGAGTTGATGTTTTCACGGGACTATGCAGCTTTAACATGGCACGTTCAAAAAGGGCCCACTGATTTTGGTTACATACTTAGATGTGCACAAATAGAATAACTTCACAGTGGGGCAGCACCATAAAGTTGTCAAGAGTGCACACTGTCACAAGTACTGATATGACCTCAGATGTTTCCAGGATGTAAAACTCCAACAAACAAAAACAACCATTACAGGAAAATGGGGCTATGTGATATACGTAATATGAATTGTAAGGGTGGTTCCTGATCCGGACAGAGGAAGCCCGAGACGGAGGTGGGAGTCATAAGGGAGGGTTTATTAAAAAAACAGGTACACAATCAGAATGAAGCAACGGGGTAGTAGAGGGCATGCAAATGTTCTTGGGCAGGTCAGTCGACCTCGTCCACGTCCGCAGAGGGGCCCGGAAGGATCTGGGAGGAGGTAGGCCCGGGAGCCGACCCAAAGCACAGGGCCAAGGCTCTCGGGGCGATCGCGGTCACCTGACGGGGCACGTACGCGTGCACCGCGTCGGACTCCCAGGTGCCCTGGGCCATGATGGCGGAGAGATCCACCCCCCTCGGGGCGCAGGCCTGCGCGGCGCCTCGGCGGAGGCCGTGCAGGGTGAATTCCTCGGCGCGGGGCAGGAGGGCCGCGCCCAAGGCGGCGCAGAGGAGGGGGGTGACGTCCCGAGGAGTGAGGGGGACGCCGGCGCGGGCGAGGAAAGCCGGGGCGGCCCCCGGCACAGGCAGCAGGTCGAGGGCGCGCAGCCAAGCGCGGACTGGGCACAGAGGCGCTCCGGCGAGGGCGGAAACGAAGATCGAGACGGCCTGCGCCGGGGAGCGGATGGTCTTGGAGGAGGTGACCCGGGAACCGGCTGAACGTCATCCCTGCGCAAGGTGTGAGGCCCCCCCCACGGGGCATGGGAGGGGGAGAGGATGTTCGACTGCCTCAGGAAGCTGAAGAAGGCGATGATGGTTGCGGCCCACGGGGCAACCCCGAGGTGCCCCTGGGTGCGCATGTGTCTGTAGATGAGGGGTAGCATCTCGGGGGTGACAGGTGGAGCGCGGCAGGTGGGAGCCGCGAAGAGCCACTCGCCGCGGCGTCTCACCCGCGACGCGAAGGGGGCGTCGAAGGGCGCGACGTTGCCCCCCGCCTCCCGGACCCAGTAGCGGGCCCCGGAGAAGGCGTTGGCGACGGAGGCGGGGGACGGCAGGAGGCGGTGCAGATGGGCGATGAACTGCCCGACGTCGTAGGGTGCGGGGGCCAGGTGGTCGACTCACTGCTCGATGGCGAACTCCAGGTATCGCCTGGCGTGTCGATCGCTATTATTTCGATCCTGACCACGTTTAGTGCGGCCGCGTCCCTCCATCCGTACGGGAGCCTCCCGTTCGCTATGCGTGTGAAGATCTCTTCGGAATAACGCCTCACCACTGGCCATGCCAGCGCACAATTGTCCTGCGCAACCATCTCCTGATGGGCGGAAAGGGCGTCGAGTCCGCTCGCCGGAAAGCCGTGCTGGCACTCGAGGCGCTTCAGTCCCAGCGTATACTCCTCCCGGGTCGCCTCGCCCTTTTTTATTGCTTTCCCCTCGTACCCCCGTTCAACCAGATCGTAGGGAAACAAATATTTCGTGGAAATACCTTTTTTCCATGTGTGCGCCTTCCCGTCGGCCGCCGCTACGATGAGGCGCATCACCTCCTCCGCTTTTGAGCACGCTCCGTGTTGTCGGAGGCGTTCGGCGTGTCGCCCGGCCACGTGGGGAGCGTCTCGGCGCCGGGGGCGGTGTCGGGGCGGCGTGGGTGATGGCGAGGACCATGGGCTGAGCGGGCTCTGGTCGGCGCCGACGGCGGGGTATGAGCCGGTGCGGGTCCTGGCGCGGCCGCCTTAGGCGGCCGACGGCGATGCCGGGGATAGTGATCGCGCCCGGCTGGTGCGGAGCCGCCCGGTCGCCGCCGGGCGTGGCGTGGAGGGGGAAGCCGAGGGGACCCGATGGCGTGCCGTCGCGGGGGCTGCCGCGGCCGCCACGGGGGCCTCGGTCTCCCGGCGGCGTGCGCCGGAGGTGGCGGCGGCCAGCGCGGCGGTGGCATCCGCGAGCACCCTGGATTGAGCCGCGAGCTTTGTCCACTGCTCGGCTGCCTCCTTCCTGTGTTCCGCAGCCTCCCTCTCCATGACGATCCAACGCTCCTCCATGGCGTTGATGGTGAGTTGCATCTTGGCTAAGCCGTCGGCCTGCCTCGCCTTCAGGGTGGGCTTCCGCGCCCGCTTAGACTGGCGGGTCGGGGACGGGGGCCTGGCCTGAGGGATGGCCTGTCTCGGAGAAGCGCCGCCATCTTGTGAGTCGGACGAGATGCTCAGGTCGGCTGTAGGCGTGGGGGTTCTTTTCTTTGAGGCGCGTTTAGTGGGACGGCCTCTCGGAGCTGCAGCCCTACGGGTTCGCTGCATGGTGCTTTTTAACGTGGGTGACCTTTTAATCGCGTTGCCGCTTTGTGACGTGGGTGACGTGGGTGGAGACGGAGCCGTAGAGTTTAAATCCATTGACGTGAGGATATGAGGCCCGAATGCAGGTCAGGGGAAAAAGCGGGAAGGAGGGGAGGTTCCCAGAGGCCTGGGAGGGGGCGTCTCGAGCTTCCCGCCGGATCAACCACAATTCGGAATTATGAGCCAGTTTCAACTGTCCATTCACTGGAAACAAATACACATGTTCATCAGTTTTGGGGTGTTTTCTTTTTTTTAGGGGGGGGGGGGGGGGTTCTTGAAGATTTATACTGCCTATCATGGATAAGTCTGAATAGACTTGTTTTCCCCATTACACAGTTTGTCGATAGAAAGCCCGAGCCTACACTTTTACTGACCCAAGGGATTTGTAACCTCCCACACCACATAGACATGAGAGCAACTGGCCTTTGATGACGCTGTAAGTTATACACAGCGGTGGAAATCCAAATTGGCAGAGATGGGGTCATGGGGAATAGTTTGATCTATATGCACAACACAAAACATCTGTATTTCCAGTATTTTCAATCAAATCGAACACTTTGACCTAAACATAGATCCTGTCATGTAACATAATAATGTAATGAAGATATTTAATACCCAGTTATACCCATTGTTAGGTCCATAACCCAGCCATTTGACATTTTTTCTATAGGCCTAGTCCTGTCTAGCAGCCCTATCACAGAGACAGTAATGTGGAAGTAGATCTAGAGCTAGGACTAATTAGGAAGCACCCACCACATTATTGTTGGCGCCGAGATGACGGTGACAAATGACAATGATAATAAATAATAAAACAATTTTAAAATGAAGGTATCAAACTACTTGTCTACACATCGGCGAATGTGACTCTTTAAATGTAATCTTCATGTATCTGAGTGTTTTGGTGAAAACGTCAGTAGCAGGCTACTTTTGTGTATCGTATCTTTAAATCAACTGTGAGTAGTCAACATTGTAGGCATATGGCTATAGTATATCGGAAGCAACAAAAGTGTCATTTGCCTACAATATATAAAGCTGTGTTCACACACGCACTTTAAATCGATTCATATAAATCGACTTGCCTAGTTCGACGCACATTTGCCGTGTGAATGCGAAGCTGTGTCGATTTAGGGCTGAATCGACTCATGTAAATCGGTTCATGGAAACCACCATCGTGAGGTGGTTTAGGCGAATCGATACTGCATGAGTCGATTTATCTTGCGTGCGTGAACGCAACCAGTTTAACTGAGGAGGTTTAGCGCGTCACATGCATGCGCAGTCAAGACCTTAGTTTGTTGACTTTCCGGTCGGTCAAAAGCGCATATTATATAATTTGGTCTATGAAACCGCTAGCTGTGCACAGATATTTTTTTCATAATTTATATTTAGGGTTTCCCTGCCCAGCAGAAGCTTTGACCGTTCCAAACCAATACGATTCAGTCCATACATATCTAGGTCGAACCCACTCTCTCGTGGTGACGTCGCCTAACCAAAAACTGGCACTGGTCAGACTGGACTTGCTCATGCGCAGATATCGATTTCCGGCTAAAAGTACTGCATGTGTGAACACGACACTAAATCGATTCATATAAATCGACTTGTCTAATTCGACATAAACTTTGCCCGTGTGAACACAGCTTTAGAAGAATGAAATGTTAAGACTAGCATTATTATGGCATCACACTCTCCAGTTACTCTCGCAGCACTGTCTCTGTGACAGGGCGACGAAGCGACCCATTAGAAAAGAATGCTTGCTGGGTTGTTGGGGAAAACAACATGATTTTGCAATCTAATATGCTAAATATATTGTATGAACACTTCATCGAAATTTATCATAGCCCAGTATTTGAAGGGTGAATAATTTGTTTAACCATGCAGAATCAAGTCAAAGTAGAACCAAGAATCTAATATGCTAAATATATTGTATGAACACCTTATCAAAATCTATCATAATCCAGTATTAGAAGGGTGAATAACTTGTTTAACTATGTCTAATCAAGTAAAGGTACAACCAAGAACATTCAGTGGGCGCCATTTTGGATTTTAGTAGGTTTTATATTCTTTCCCATTCATAAGATATATAACTTATATAGTGGGAAGGCACAACCTTGCCTAGAGCCTACACCGCTCCTATTGTTCTTTCTCGGTAATATCAGTCAACAACATCCAGAGATGTCTTATATTCATAGAAATGGGGATGCTTCACCCAATATTTGTCCAGCAATTAATTGATGGTGCTGACACTATATTCTGTGGAAAAGAATTCCAGTCTTTCACTATTCTTTGTGAGGAGAAATGACCTCTTATCCTATTGTTTACTCTTGTGTTATTGATCTTTAACTGGTGGCCGCGAGTTGATGACTGTCCTGCAATGGGTAGCATATCTTTCCAGCATGTATCATACAAGTTATGCATATATTTATACACTCCAAAATAGCTCCACGTCTTATTTAATTAAATTAATGCATATTACAATAATTTTTGCTCAAATTTATACATAGTTGCCATTCACCATGAATATTTTATCTACACACGCCATATTCTCGATGTCGGCATGACGTCACAACCCCGGAAAGTAGCCCGCGAAGGGTAAAATACCGCCGCGATGTGTGCTGCGGCAATGCTATGTCTATGGGGAGCATTTATTTTTGTAAAATCAATTAAAAAACTTTCATGGAATCGATTAAAAATATCTTAATGCGCGATTGAAGAGGAAGATCTGAGGTATTTAATTTAACCTAAGAGCAATTTTCTCTGAAACAATTAAAAATAGAGATAATAGTGAAAGTTGGGATATTCTGAGTGTCAGTGCCAGTGTTAGCCTTACCAGATCATGGCCTCAAAAACTATTTTCGCCAAATAAATTCAAGAACTTCCAATTGGCTGATAAAAAAAAAGCTGAATATGAAATTATAGAGAAAGATCTGAACTATTTAATAGAAACAAGAGAAATTTGCTTTCAAAGCACCAAAAGGCAGAAATCACTGTGATAGATAGGGTAATTCTAATGTTGTTTCTATGAGAGTGGCATTTGTTTTACCCTTTGCGCGCCGTGAACCCGAAAAGTACCCGGATGTCCGACATCGAGAATACAGATTCTTTGGGACAAGAAGTGTCGAGGGCCTTCGAAATCGTCACAGAGCGGATTTACGACAATTAACAATATCACTAAAATGATTTCATTTCATATTTCCCAAATATATTATTAAAAACACAAATAGCCATTTCGGCCTAGTGCAGTGTACTAGCTTAGTTCAGAAACATGTAAACACATTTCAAGAGAATTATTGTGATTATTGTGATTATGTGTTAGCAGAATGATCTTTCCCCCCATGGCAACGCCAATATTTACGACAATGTAAATGTTAACCACATAAAATCAGCCAATCAGATATGAAAAAGGCGGACATTGCAGTGTAAACTATTCCGATTTACGGCATATGGGGGGAATGCAAATGTTCTATTAATGATCGGTGTACGTGACCAGGCGCATGTATGTATATATATGTAAGGGATGGTGGTGCCTGAGTGGGATGTAAATAGACATAGTGGTGCTGGCAGGTCTGGGTGTGAGGGCACTCAGGGCCTGCCCCCTACCCCTCTGCTGGGTCGGTTCATGACACTCAGGGTCAATGTTGGTGGTGGCCATGGGGCCATACAGCTTGGTGGTGGTGGGAAGACAACTGGGCTTGCTAGCCCGGATCGACCAAGTTGATAGTCTAAAGACAATTACCGAACGATAGTCAACCAATCATGACAGCAGTGAAGCCGAAACACTGGTAAGAAGTTACAATGACGTATTCAAAGGTTTGGGTCTGATTAAGACCAATGCTGTAATACATGTAGATAACACTGTTATGCCTAGCATAGATCCACCACGTAGAATACCACATGCTATACGTAATCAGGTGCATGATGAAATTCAGTGTATGATAAATTTAGGGGTGATTGAAGAGCAGATGGAACCTACTGATTGGGTAAACTCTATAACGATCGTAAGGAAACCCAACAAGCTACGGATCTGCCTGGATCCTACGAAACTCAATCGAGCAATTAAAAGGGGCCCATACCACACGAAAACAATAGAAGAAATTGTAGCTAATACTGCGCATGCACGCTATTTTTCTGTCCTGGATGCCCTGTCGGGCTACTGGCAGATAAAACTAGACCCCGCAAGCTCCCGCCTTTGCACGTTTAATACCCCCTGGGGACGTTTCAGGTATACTCGACTACCCTTTGGGGTAAAAACGGCAGGCGATATATTCATACAGGAAATGGATAGACTGTTGGGTGATCTCCCTGGGGTGGGAATTGTAACGGATGACATCCTAGTATACAGATCATCCATAAGCGAACACAATGAGCGACTCAAAGCAGTGCTGGAGAGGGCCCGATTAATCAATCTCAAACTAAATCCCAACAAGTTAAAGATTTGTCAAAAACAAGTCACATATGTTGGTCATTTGCTCACTCAGAAAGGGGTCAAACCGGACCCAGGCAGAGTCCAGGCAATAGTTGACATGCCAGCGCCAAGCGACAAGGCCGGTGTCTGGGCATGGTTGGTTATGTTCATAAGTTCATTCCAAACATGTCGGAAATCGCCAAACCATTGCGCACTCTCCTCACAAAGGCACTGGCAAGCTGAACATCAGCTAGCATTTGACAAACTTAAGGAGAAACTAAAGTCAGCACCCGTTCTATCATACTATGACGTATTCGAACCAATTGTTATACAAGTTGACGCGTGTCAGACTGGTTTAGGCGCTGCACTCATGCAAAAGGGCCAGCCGGTCGCGATGGCATCTCGGGCTTTGGATCAGTCGCAAAGTAACTATGCTACCATAGAGAAGGAACTGTTGGCCATCTGTTTTGGATGCCAGCGATTCCACGAATACATTTTCGGCAAAGAAGTAGTGGTAGAGACTGATCATAAACCCTGGTGGCCATCATGGATACACCCATACATAAACTGTCAGCCCGGATGCAGAGAATGCGGCTGCGTCTGCAAAATTACAACATCAAATTAACACATGTTAAAAGGCACAATGATGTTTTTTGCAGACGCCCTGTCCCGAGCCCACCGTCGCAGCAACAACCCAGTCGACCTATTCGATGACAAGCTAAGTGTAGCAAGTCTAAATGCTGAGTCCAGTTTAATGTTACAACTTAAACAGGAGTACAAAGTCAACAAAGCAATGATAGACTTAAAAGAGTTAATCTCCGCTGGGTGGAGTACAGCACATGAAAATCTACCACCAAAAACAAAACAGTATCACCCGTATAAGGATGAATTATGTATAGAAAATGAATTAATCATGAAAGGTAATCGGGTCCTAATACCAGACAGTTTGCGGGAAACAGTACTTAACAGATTACATGAATCACACGCTGGCATTACGAAAACAAAACAGCTAGCAAGGGACACAGTGTTTTGGCCAAGTATAACCAAACACATCGACAACAAAACAAACAGCTGTAATACATGCCAAAACAATCGAAACAAACTACATAGTGAACCGTTGATTACCCATCATATCGATTGTATCCCCTATCACAAAATAGGAGTAGACCTGTTTGAAATTAACAACACGTCATACCTTCTGACGGTTGACTATTACACAAAATTTCCTGAATTAAGTATCGTAAACGAGACGTCATCACATACTATTATAGATTCGTTAAAAGACAATTTTGCGAGGCACGGAGTACCTAGGTACGTCGTATCCGACAATGGCCCACAATTTAGAAGTGAGGAATATCAGCGATTTGCAGGTCACTATGGCTTCAAGCCAGTATATTCGAGCCCGTTATATCCAAGGAGTAACGGGCAGATAGAACGGTTCGTACAAACCGTCAAACAAATGATTAAGAAATGCACACAAGACCATAAAGACATCCAATTAGCGTTACTTAACTACAGGAATACACCACTAAACACCATCAATGCATCACCCACTCAACTTCTAATGAGCCGTCGGCTCCGGTCGAGATTGCCAATACCGCTAGAACACCTCACACCACACACGCAACCAGACAAAACAAATGAAATACGCCAAATGAAATACGCCAAATACAACAGAAACAAAAAACATACCACGACATAAAAGCAGGCAAAACACACAAAACAATAAAGATTGGAGCACAAGTAAAATACCGGGACCATAAGGGAATATGGAAAAAGGGAGTAGTCCTAAACAAGATCGGTCCAACTGGACGGGAGTATCAAATAGTCAACAGTGCAAATAATGTACTCAACCGGAACAGGACGCACATATTCAACGCTCCACTAGACAAAACAGACAACACAAAACCACAAAGTGTCAGCACGGACACCAAACCAATCAAAACATCAAGATTCGGACGGAGGTTGAAGTCAGTCAACAAGCTTGACCTATAGACTGAACATATGATCAAATACTTACACACTGACAGGTATACACTGAGTCAGAACAAATAAGCAGGGCTGGCCATTGAATAAGACCAATAATGTTCTACGACTATATCCTGTGATACCTCGAGGTTAGTTATATGTTTCTGCTCGTTATGGACACAGTGTTAAGATTAAGACTATGATAAACAGAATTAATGAATCAAGACTAAGGCATTACAGTATGAAATTGTTAGATTTAAGATGAAGACATATGAACAATGTACGTGTGTTGTATATCAAATGCATGTTACTGACATTTAATTGGAGCAATGATAACAACAGTCGGTTAAACAATGAACACTTGGGCACCAAAGAACTCAAAAATGAAAACCAATATGGTTCACGATGTATTTGTTAGATTTAAGATGAAGACATATGAACAATGTACGTGTGTTGTATATCAAATGCATGTTACTGACATTTAATTGGAGCAATGATAACAACAGTCGGTTAAACAATGAACACTTGGGCACCAAAGAACTCAAAAATGAAAACCAATATGGTTCACGATGTATTACTATTATTACTAAATTTGCATTCTTTAATTTTTTTAATTTTCGCTTCTCATTTCATCGGTGAGGTCGTTGCTCATTTAATAAATTAATAAACTGTACAACTAACACTAAAAAAAATATATATATAAAAAATATATATATATATATGTATATATAAAAAAGTAGATCACTCAATGTGGCAAGCCACATTGGGATGAGGGAAAGTTCATAAGGTAAAACATGAAAAGACAGATTATAGCGAGGGGACATTACAGTGCAATAAGAGTTATCAGTAAAATATAACATCCTGAACACTCTGTAACAAATGTACATGAAATGCGTATGGTCATCACTGCTGTCCGTATTGTACATGAAAAGGGGATGTCATATATATTGGTATCGATGTACGCATGAAGGAAAGACCGGCGGAAACGCCCACCGAGGCGAGTTGTTGTCACCGATAATAAAGCTACTTGTCAACCAGATCTCGGGGGGCGTAATCGATTAATCGACTCTGGTCACCCGAGCCACTTTTTGGCGCATGCGCACATCCTGC
Organism: Branchipolynoe longqiensis; assembly: GCA_030323885.1. Taxonomy (NCBI): domain Eukaryota; kingdom Metazoa; phylum Annelida; class Polychaeta; order Phyllodocida; family Polynoidae; genus Branchipolynoe; species Branchipolynoe longqiensis. The sequence goes on from CM059186.1 coordinate 158,874,368, forward strand.
AGACTCGGGTCGAATAACCGAATAAGCTTCTGCGAGCTCGGGGTGGAAAAAATGGTGGTTTAATCTAAAAACTAATTATTTGTTTTAATAACCAATATAAGTACAGCAAAATAGGATTTAAAGTATTTTAGGATTGTATAAGCTGACAATCTGTGTTATTTAAAAAAAGGATTAAAACAACAAATAGGACTTGTAGTGGTAGCTACAGGTACCAGCTCAGGTGTGACGTCATCGTTCCTAGCAAACCCCAGCCAAGAGGTGGGTTACTGGCGTCGGGTCGTTTTGCACACGGCACGTGTTTTTGTCGACTCCACTCGCGGTGTTCGATTTGAAATTCAGACGACTCGGGTGACCCGAGTCGCCCGGGTCGTGTTAATCGATTACGCCCGTGTAGTTCGGACGTCCTCTACATCCTCTACTTCCACTACAATGGGGACCAGGAATGCTGAATCCCTATTGGTAGGGCCAAGAATGCTTGTTTCCCATTGGGGGAAAGGGGTGGGGTGATACTCTACAATCAACCCATGTAACCATATAAATATTAAACCAGAGGGCTTGACTCTCTCTCCTTCTTTACACTTTATACTCTTCCTTTCTCTTTGTCTGTATTGATTTCACTATAGCCTGCCTACACAACCACAGATTCGAGCATTAGCCTTTACAGCAGATTAGCACAAAGAGTGAGTATGAGTAGGCCCTACTTACCTCTGCAAAGTAAAAAAAACTCAGGATCTGATTTATTGAAAGGAATTCAATAGCTTTCTTCTTGTGTAAGCATGGAATAGAAATGAATTTAAAATTAACGATATGACGCAGACTGTGTTCTACTTAGGGTAACTTTTTTGTTTCTTCTTCCTGCTTTCAGTAACGCATTAGAAACTTGACATATTATTTATCGGGTAACCACCCTAAAGTTCTAAGGCGTCCCAGTTTGTCGCACACACATCATCACTCTGAATGAAGGAGTTTAAATATAGTAACGCCCGTTAATTGTATTCCCTGGTTCAGTAACTATCGATAAAACATCGCACACAAATAGCTTCATCACGTGAGTATGCAACGCCTGTCACCCTAAAAAGAACGCGCGACATTTGGAGAGATTAAAGTTGCATAGTGACAGTCCGATGGGTTTTAGTTTTTATCATTTTCTGGAACAAATATAATTAGATTCATAATGCAAGTCACTTTAGTTTGAAGCAACTTCGATTTTAAATTAGGCATACTCATGTTATGTATGAGATATCTGAATTAGTGTAACCATGCCAAAATTAATGTTAACGTGCTTCATAGGCTTTAGTAACATGTTCTATTGTATATACTTAAGCTTCAATCACACTACGGCTTGCGACCACCAAAAAGCGGCAGTCGCAAAGTGGTTGTCTGGAGGTCGGTGAATGATCAGCGACCGGTTGGCGACGTCTGGGTGACCATTTTGGTTGCAAGGAGGTTGCATATGCTGCACCAAAAACCTCCTTGTGACCAACACGGTCGCCTGGGGGACGCCAACCATTTTCAGCACTTGCGACCAGTCGCCAACCGATTGCTGACCATTATGTTTTGCTTTGGTCACAAGGAGGTCACCAGCTTTTGGTTGTAAAGTAATCGCAAGTCGTAGTGTGACTGAAGCCTTAGAGTGCCTTTCTGTATCACAAAACATACTTAATAAATACACCAGTATTTAAATTAGATGTGCAGGTTCAAATCTAGGTAAGCGTTTCGCTTTTGAAAAGTTTATGTTTTTATCGGAATATGCAACTTTAAATTAAGAGTAACCTATTTGTTCACCCTAAAGGGCGGATTCCTTACACGCGGTATGCGGTATGCGGCATGCGGTATGCGAATGGCATGATTCCCTACACACGGCATGCGGCATGCGGCATGCGGCACGCGACTGGCTATATTTAAAAAATAAAAATAAACAAGTATACTCAATACTGCACTGTATATGACCTAATATTTCATTTATATCTATGTACCTCTTAGTACGTCACATGGGGGTTCCTACCTTTATAATTACCAAATTATAGATAAGTATTCATATTTTTGTGGCTCTGGTAGCATTTTTACCAACCCTAACCCCCACCACCACCACTACCATATATTTGCCCTCAGCGCCCTTGTGTGTGACCGTTCCGTAATGCTCAGTCGCCTCTCCTCGTCTAAAACTAATGGACAAGTGCGACTGACTGAAACCCACCACCACCACCACTACCATATGTTTCCCCTCAGCACCCTTGTATGTGACTGTTCCGTAATGCTCAGTCGCCTCTCCTCGTCTAAAACTAATGGACAAGTGCGACTGATGTTTCTATTCACACACCGCGTGCCGCATACCGCATGCCGCACCGATCGCTACAGGGACCGATCGAGTTGACGCATGCCACATGCTGCATGCCGCATACCGCGTGTAAGGAATGTAGCCAATAGGCTTCAAGCCGTTTCGATTTTTTGTTGCATTTGCATTCACATTCGCATACCGCATACCACGTGTAAGGAGTCAGCCCTTTAGCCTAGATAAAAGGTTCACCCCATACTACAGTAGCCTGAGATGGGGTGAAGAACAACCCTATATAAAAAGTGGAGAAAATGTGGATGGACTTGTCTAAATGAAATGAGCACATAAATTCTTAATCTAAAAAGCTAAATATATTTTTCACATACCTTGATATATTTACCCTCAACTTTTGAACTGATTAGTAAATTAGTCCAATAGATCAATGAACTTTAAAGCTTGAATTGACAGAGCCGACGTGTCAACATGGCAGCGATTGTCAGGAAGTTCAGAGGTTTCTGGGTAGTAGTCCAATCTAGGCCAGGAAGCAGCCATTTTCATTGGCTGAGGTAGTCACATTTCATTTAAACATGGAGGATTTATTTCATGGACTCGATCGCATCAAACTGATTTTGTGTCATTTTGCCTTGATATTTATGTGATTTGAACAGTCTGGAGAGTATATGTTGAGGGAAAATATATACAATCGGATTGTAACTATTGGATTTTAATCAACATAAGGTAGGAATGCCAAGCTACGAACATCAACAGTGAGACACATTATTTTCAACTTTTACATAATGTTGTAATTTACCTATGAACAGAGTCAGAGGTGAATCTTTGATCTACCCTAAGTCCTGAATTGGCGCATTTTATTGTGTGTGCCTACAGAGTATGACGGGGTCAAGTATGTATAATTGTAGAGTCGGTACTCGGATCTGTGGCTGTGCACGTAGGCTATGGTGAAAAACAATACAGAGAAAGAGAAAGTAAGAGAGTAAAGTGACAGAGACAAAGTCCAGCCCTCTGGTTTATTCTTAGAAAGATACATGGGTTCTTGGTAGGATATCATACCACCTCTTTCCACCAATAGGAATCTAGCATTCCTTGTCTCACGAATAGGAATCCAGCATTCCTCGTCTCTATGGATACCAGTGGTCTTCCCACGACCAGTAGCTGTCTGGCCCCCTGGCCACCACCAACCTTGACCTTTTGAGTGTGGTGACTCCTACCCCAGCAGAAGGGCTAGACCCTGAGTGCAATTACACTCAGACCTGACAGCACCACTATGTCTATTTACATTCAACTCAGGCACAAACCAACTCATATATAAATATACATATACACACGCACCTGGACAAGCACACCGAATCGTAATAGAACAATTGTATTCCCCCCCTTGCCGAATATTGGAATATTTTACCCAGAGGTGCATCGAACATCTGACCAAACCAACTGAAGACTTGTTAACTGGTTAAGTATGCTTAAATTAACTAGAAGTTTAAAGGCGGGTATGGAAATAAAAATAGAGAACATCGTTCCCCCTCAACAGCATACAAGCATGAATTACGTCAAAGAACTAGGGATATAGACACTTTAACCAATGACGTCACTGTCACGTGACTCAGACTTCAGAATGATCTGGTTGGCTGTTGTTTGTTTATTGGAGTATTACGTGCTGGCAACATGGAAGGTCATATCAGGACGGGCACCGACTTGTGACAGTGCGCACTCATGGCGACTATATAGTGCTGCCCCACTGGGTGACCAGGCTGGTGGCACATGACCCGATTTCCCGCTCAGTCACATTATCCTGATAGTGAACTAATCACTCCTTACCCTATCCTAGTAATGCAGAATGCCAGCCTAGGTAGCGACAAGTATCAATTTTGTAAGTCATTGGTTTGCCGTCCTGATATGACCTTAGATGTTGCTAGGATGTAAAACAACAACAAACAAACATTGGTTTGACTCGGCCGGGATTCAAACTTCCAACCTTCCACACGGGACGCCCACTAACTCGGCCAACGCGTCCAATCGGTGTGGTTGGCAAACCTGAGCAGGGCACATAGTAGATAAAGGATTCACCCCGTACTTGCAGTACGGGTGAATACCAATGCTATATAAAAGCTGTTGAAAAAGCGGGGAAATACAATGAGAGGCTAAATTCACAATCTAAGAAGCAACATTTATTCTTTATATATGTTTTTATATTTCCCCGCTACCTTTGAGTTGAAAAATATAATAAAACATGTAGTTTAATAGAATTTAAAGATGAAATCGATGGCGTTCTATGGCTGCCATCTTAGTCTTTTTGCATTCTCTCCCATTTCACCAAATCTATGCCAATATAAATACCCATTTGATACTGGAGCCAGGTGTAGTATATGGAAGACAAGTGAACACCTCGACGTCCAGTGTGTGAGTGCTTTATTTCATTCCTCGCCCGACGCTTCCAACTACGTCACTCCCCTGGTCACTCGCTATACGCACTGTACTTGTATATTACATCTTCCCCTTTTTTTTCTTTTTTTTTCTTTTTTTGTTATTGAGATACATCGAAGTGATTGCGTTGATGCTACCCCAGGGGTGTCTTAATATAAAATTGCTTTATTATTATTTTCATCATTTTACTTTTACTTACTCTGAACTCGTTGACGTTTCTTGAACAAATATGAACAGGTAATGTTATTTCTCAGGAGTTGGAAAAAAAATATATATAAATAAATAAATAAATAAACATACTCTCGTATGAACGCTTAATCTATTGTCCATTATGGGTAGTTGCAACAATATTCATGTTGGGAACATCGTCGCTTACCAGATTTGGTTTGGCAAAGACATGAAACTTGATAATTGAACATCCTTAGTAGTTGTGTTCTGGCATTCCCAGTCGATCCGGTGGGCGCGAGACACACCCACTTTTAGTTGTATATGTCTTTGCCCCCCTGTTGGACTTGTTGTGTGCCTTGACAGTTGATGTACGCTCAGTTTTTGTGTCAGTGTGCGGTGCGGATGTATGCATTGGTCGGCAACAATTATCTGTAGTTGTTGGTATTTTAAACATGTGTACACGGTTACGGTGTAATTCCTTACCTGCGCGTTTTACAATTACATAATCTTTGGGTTTTTGTTTGTCTGTTTGTGTTATTATGCTGTCCCTCCATTTACCATCATGTGTTCTGTACTTGATGTGATCTGCAATTTTCAGTTCTTTGTTCACTCTCCCAGCTGTCTTGTCATAATAGTATTTTTGACGTTCCTGTATTTTGGCAATGTTGTCTGTTTTGGATGTTTGAACCTGTGGCTGTAACTGGTTTTTAGTCGTTGGCATTTTAGATCGAAGTCGACGACTCATAAGCAATTGGGCTGGAGAGGCATTCATTTGTCTAAGAGGAGTATTACGGTAGTTCAATAGGTATAGGTTGGAATCCTGATTGTTATCTCCTGCCTTTTTCATCATCTTCTTTATGGTTTGAACATAACGTTCTATTTGACCATTACTCTTAGGATAATACGGGCTAGAAAGAATGTGATTGAATTTATATTGGTTGACAAACACGTTGAATTTGTTGCTTGCAAATTGTGGTCCATTGTCAGAAATTAGTGAGGTCGGTATACCATAACGTCCAAATATCTCTTTTAGACATTTAATTATTGCATATGAAGTTGTAGTTTGCAACTCCATCACCTCGGGGAATTTGGAATAGTAATCAACTAAAATGAGATACGTCTTACTTTGGTACTGAAACAAATCGACTCCCACCTTGCAGAATGGTATCTCAGGTATGTCGTGAGGAATCATGGGCTCAGCTCTCAGGGATGTTCTATAATTCTGACATGTGCTACAACGGGATATTAGATCCTCAATTTGGCGACTCATACCCGGCCAAAACACATTGTCTCTGGCCAGCTGCTTACATTTAATTATTCCCAAATGGGTTTCATGTAATAGGTTTAACATTTCCTTCTGTAAACTAGAGGGTATTATTATTTGATTACCTTTAAATAGTATACCGTCTGCACTGACTATTTCCTCTTTACAAGTAAAGAACGGTTTTGCACACGACTTCACTAAACTATTCTGGCTGGGCCAACCCCCTCTCACCAATTTTGTCACCTCAATAAGGGTGATATCCGTTTTTGTAGCCTCGGTGATTCTGTCCATCATGTTCTGTGCAATGTCTATCACAGCTATGGAGATTTTGTTGTCGAATAGATTGTTTGGTGTTATGTTGCTGGTGTGCGCCCACGAAAGAGTGTCTGCAAAGAACATCTCTTTGCCAATTACATATTTCATTACAATGTTATAGTTCTGCAGCCTCATGCGCATTCGTTGCATTCTGGCCGACAATAGATGCAACGGTTTCGCCATGATTGATACAAGTGGTTTATGATCAGTTTCAATTATCACCTCTTTCCCATAAATGTAATCGTGGAAACGGACACACCCAAAACAAATCGCTAATAATTCTTTCTCGATCACTGCGTAACTCGCCTGGCAAGAATCCAGTGCCTTTGATGCCATAGCGATAGGCCTATTTTGCTGAAAAATGGCCGCCCCCAGGCCTGACTTTGAAGCATCTACTTGTAAAGTGATCTGTTCATTTACGTCATAATACTTTAGTATAGGTGCTGATAGAACGTATAAAACGTTATACATCTATAGGCAGCGGAAAATACACTTGTTTCTTATTTAATATTGACTATTGCTATTTGATCGGTTTTCTTGAATTTGTATGTTCTAGATACTGCTCCTTGTGCTGCGGAGCTGTGCTGCTTCATGTGCTGCGGTCCTGCGCAGGCCTATATAAGCAGCTGCTGGGCGTTTGAATCGTCCCACTCTTCATAATTTTCCTTCAGCGCGGTGCAGTGCAGTGCGGTGTGTCTGCCGTGCCTTTGTGTCCGCCTGTTAGTACGCATGGTTGCGTTCGGACTTGGTTCGCCTGTTCAGTTGTCGGTTGGGTGGCTATGCCTTTCTGTTTTGACTGTGGTGTAACACACAGCACACGTGAGGCGGAGAGGTGTGCTAGTAGTAATAGGGATAAGGAGGGGGTGAGCCAAGGGAGGACGACCAGGCAGACAACAGGTCGGAAAATGGCTTCTAAGGCGGTGAAGGACGAGGAGGGGGGAGCTGGGGCGCTTGTGTCGGAAGTATCGGCCATGGGGCTGGAGGAGCGCGAGCGCAATGCCATGAGAGATATAGAAGCTATGGAGTTGAAGAGGCGCGTGAGAAAGCTGGAAGAGAAGCGGGAGCGACTGCGTAAGGAGGACGAGTTAATTGAAGGGGGACGAGCGCAGGCTTCGGTGCGAGAGGTGGACGAGGAGGAGTTCAAGGCTGGAGCTGAGGAAGTGCGGGGGCGCGTGGATGGCAGTGCTGTCCATTCCGCCTATGGCCGCTCACGTAGGCGGTCTCGTGGGAGGAGGTGCCACCGGCACGCAAGTTCAAGCTCTCGGAGTGGCAGTTCCTCTAGGCGGCGCAAGGGTAAGTGGTCGTTGAGAAAGTTCACGTTTGCGGAAAAGAAGGTGCGAAATTTGAACCCGCATGAGCTTATTCACGCCACTGCCAAATGGGCATTGAATATAGAATGTATGACAGTTGCAGACCACCGAGCTCTTCTTGAGCATATTGGCTTTATTAGTTTGCGAGCAATGACTAATGATTTTACGGATGTTGCACATATTGAGTATGACAGAGCAATTCGGAAACACGCGGAGTTATCCGGCTTCTCGGCGTTTGGAAAGGCAAATACTGGCACGAGTGTATCGTATTATGGACCGCAAAGCATGAAATTTAAGAAATCACAGCGAGGGGACTATACCGGGAAGCGTGTCAGTACAGCTAAGCATGTTAATGAGAATCGGGTATGTTTTAGATGGAATAGTGAGGCGGGCTGTTTGAAGACAGAGGAGGATTGCATTTTTGGTCATTTTTGTGCTAAGTGCGGTTCTAAAGGTCATCGCCGACAGAAATGTAAAGACTGACGACATCTGAAAGGGATTTGTCAAGTAGCACCAGAGGGCGCCAATGCTCAGCCGGCTCGACTGCCGGCGGTGCCTGGATCAGCTGGGTCGTTGGAACCGGTCGACTCAAGTGGGATAAATGGCCCTGATAATTGGGTCGTCCCAGCCGGTGTCTGCCCAGCGAGCGCCAATAAGGATGTTGGTGGTGTTGATGGTATAGATTGTGATGTAATTGATTCCACAAGCTGTGATGTCCCGGCATGTGACGTGGATGTGATTGCCGAATTGTTTGGGAGTGAGGGGGTGCTGGGCGGTGTTAGCATTCCTAAGGAGTCGTCGGTTGATAGTGATCGCGCAAGTGACTTTGGTGTTGCCCTCGATGGACTTTCCGAGACTGTTAGTTATTTGTTTACTAACGAAATACGTTTGCATAATTGGATCAATTTGTCAGATTCAAATAAGGAATTACTGATAGTAACTGACATTGTTGTTGGTGGTGGTTGGGAGGTGACTTTGTATCAGGAGCTTGGAGGCCCATCATGTACGTTTAAACGTTAAGCTTGATTGTGTGAATGGTGTTTGTTCATGTGTTCACCTGATAGCTGGTCGTGTATCACAGTTGAAACCTTGCCGGTTTTTTTCAGAATTGTTTCTGCGGGGGGACACTGATCCGGATTGGAGATTTTTATTGAACGGAGTAGTGTTTGGATTCTCTGTAATAAATAGCTCTTGTGATCTTGCCTATGAGCCAGCAGGTAGAAGGGGTAAATCGAAGAAAGATAGAGCTATAATTAGCAAGAAATTGTTAGCCGAAGTTGAGTCTGGTGTCATTACGGTAGTTGTAGATAAGCCTACGTGTATTCACGACGTGTTTGTGGTACCCAAGGATGGGGGCGGTGGACGGTGCGTGGTAGATTGCAGTAAACCCGACGGTGAGTCGGTGAATGAATGTACTGACGACTGCTGTGTAACATTTAATTATAATGGAGTTGATGATGTTGTTGATTTGATGCATCAGGGGGACCACCTTGCCATTTTAGATATAAAGGATGCATATAGGGCGGTTCCCATTCATCAGCGGGACAGGAAACGACAGGGTGTTAAGTGGTGTTTTGATGGTGACAGCGATTATACCTATTTTGAGGATAATCGGTTGTGTATGGGGCTATCATCAAGCCCATATATATTCTCGAAGCTGTCAGACTTCGTTGTTAGGTGCGCATTACGTGAGGGGGCTGAACGAGTAGTGAATTATTTGGATGATTTTTGTGTCATCGCTTCTTCGCTAGCTGAGGCGTGTAGAGATCAGTTTACTGTCCTATGTCTGTTGCGGAGGTTGGGGTTTTTCATAAGTTTCCCGAAGGTGGTGACGCCTTCAACTAATATTAGGTTTTTGGGGATTATGATCGATACGATCAGGATGGAAATGTGTCTCCCGGCTGATAAATTGGTAAAGTTGATTAGAACACTAGATAGTTTTGTTGATCGTAGGAGAGCGTCTAGGAAGGAGTTAGAACGTTTGGGGGGTTTGTTAGCCCATTGTGCGAAAGTGGTTCGGGGTGGCAGAACTTTCACTCGTCGAATTTACGACATGATTGCTAAACTACGATCTGCCCACTATAAGGCTCGGTTGAGCAGCGGGTTCAGGGAGGACGTCAAATGGTGGCTAGATTTTGCAGGTAGATTCAACGGAACAGCTGCAATACTTGGTAAATTTGCTGCAGTGCAGTCAGTTTACACCGATGCATCGTTATGGGGGTTTGGAGCAATCTATCAGGAAGATTGGATAATTGGGACGTTCGAAAAGAGAGCAGAGCATGACTTGGAGAGGGAGGTGGGTCACCATTATTTCCCTGTTGATAGCTGTTCGTCCGGAGCACATATAAATGTGAAGGAGATGTGGGGAGTTTATGCTGCTGCTTCAGCTTGGGCAGATAGATGGAGGAATAGTCAGATCCTAGTAGTAACAGATAACACCACTGTTCAAGCGGCTATTTGTACGGGGAGATCTAAGTCAGTGGGAGTAATGTATTACATCCGTCGTCTGTTTTGGCTATCGGTTCAGTATAATTTTACCTTATCGGCTGTGCATATACCGACTGGGGAGAATGTATTTTGTGATGCGTTGAGTCGCTGGAATGAGCAGGATGCCAAGAGGAGGATACGTGAGGTAGATAGCACGTATTGTATGTGTTGTAGTTTCGTTTTTGATTAGGATTTTCTATTTTTTCAGACCTCCGGAAATTAAAGGAAGAACAAAAAGCTTTTCAGCGGAGATTCTACGCGCCCAATTCGATTAAGACTAGGGATGTTCAGATGAAGAAGTATTTCGAGTTTATTGATGAGTTTGCTGGTATGTTTTCTCCTCTCCCCTGCCCCGCTGACCAGGTCGCGCTATATGCCACTTGGCTTGCTAGAACATTGAAGTATACGTCTATTGTTAACTACCTGAGTGGGTTGAATTACTTCTTGCGGCAGAACGGGTCAGCTGTAATTGACTATAAGGAGTTTATAATACAGACGACATTGAAGGGCATTAGGCGTGCCAAGGGTGATATGCCACATCGGGCGGAGCCGATTCTGCCTTGTATGCTGCGCAGTATGTTTTATAATTTAAATAACAGTGCTGGGCACACGGCGTGGCGTGCTGCAGTGCTTTGTAGTTTTAGAGCATTGTTACGGAAATGCCAGGTGACATTATCTGACTCAGTATTGAGAAGGGAGGATTTTCGGTTTTTTGGATGGGGGATGATCATACGTGTTAAGCGTTCGAAGACAATACAATTTGCTCAACGCATATTAGAGATACCAGTAGCCACTTGTCATGACACAACATTGTGTGCAGTCTACTGGACCAGACGTCATTTTTCTGAGCTTCCCGCTAGTAACTCTGAGCCAGCCTTCAGGATACCGGAGGTAGACCTTCGGCGGTCGTCGGCAATGACGTATGAAATTTATCAAGGGATGTTGAAACGTTTTGCCATGAGGGCTGGCCTAGATCCATCACGGTTCTCGTCGCATTCGCTTCGTCGGGGGGGATGTACGTATTTAGCTTTATGTGGTGCCTCCCTGGAGGAGTTGAGGGTCCGGGGTGATTGGTCGAGTGATTCAATTTTTGCATATTTGAAGACGCCTATTTCTGTTAGGATAATCAACGATATTAGGGTTGCTGTCCTACTGGCAGATAATCAACAAGATGCTAATGTTTTGGGGGACACTCTGTAGTGTCTTTGGGGTTCCCGAGCCATTGGTCGATATGCTTATATATAAAGTTGCCAATCCATTACCATCTTGTTTTCTTTCTTTGTCATTTGTAGCCGGAACCTATAGAACGTATAAAACGTTATACATCTATAGGCAGCGGAAAATACACTTGTTTCTTATTTAATATTGACTATTGCTATTTGATCGGTTTTCTTGAATTTGTATGTTCTAGATACTGCTCCTTGTGCTGCGGAGCTGTGCTGCTTCATGTGCTGCGGTCCTGCGCAGGCCTATATAAGCAGCTGCTGGGCGTTTGAATCGTCCCACTCTTCATAATTTTCCTTTTTACGGTACGGGGTTCCCGAGCCATTGGTCGATATGCTTATATATAAAGTTGCCAATCCATTACCATCTTGTTTTCTTTCTTTGTCATTTGTAGCCGGAACCTATATTAAAAGTTTCTTTAGAGTGTCAAATGCATGTTCTTGCTCATGCTGCCAGAACCATACTACGTTTTTAGATAGAATTTGTCTCAACGGCTTTGAAATTTCAGATAGATTCGGTATGAATTTTCCAACATAACCCACCATGCCTAAGAACCGTTGGACGGCCGCTTTGTCAGTGGGGGTGGGCATTTCAGTTATGGCTCGGATGCGGTCTGCCATGGGCTTTAAACCAGACTGAGTTAATGTGTGTCCCACGTAGTTAACTTTGGTTTTACAAATTACAGATTTTTTTGGGTTGAGCCGTAGATCAGCCTCTCTGGCCCTCCTAAATACATTTTCTAAATTGTCATTGTGTTCCTTCTCGGTACTTCCATATACCAATATGTCATCTGCAATTACATTTACACCTGGCAAATTGTATAAAATTTTGTTCATCTCACCGACAAATATGTCTCCAGCCGTTTTAATCCCGAACGGCAGCCGGGTATAGCGGAAACGTCCCCATGGGGTGTTAAAAGTACACAATTTTGAGCTTTCTGAATCCAGTTCTATCTGCCAATACCCACTATTTGCATCAATGACAGAAAAAAACTTAGCCGTACTCATCTTCGCAATAACCTCCTCTATCGTCCTGGTGGGATATGGGGTATTTAATATGGCTTTATTAAGCTTGGTTGGGTCTAGGCAAACTCTAATCTTATCTGGTTTTCGTACGATTGTTATGGAATTTACCCACGGGGTTGGTTCGAGCTGCTTAACTATCACCCCCAAGTCTAGCATTCTGTCTAATTCTTTCTTTACATTCTCAACAATCGCATGGGGAATTCATCTCGGCGGGTCAATTACAGGATCTATTTTAACATCAATATGGATTTTAGCATTACTCTTTATATTCTCTAAACCAGTGAAGACATCTGAGTATTTTTCTACCAAGCGTTGTGCTGCTTGGCCTGCGGTGGTTGCTTGTCTTGTTCGTACGGTGACTTCTCCTACTCGCTTGATTAGTTGTAGTTGTACGCACGCCTCTTTTCCCAGAATTGGTGTGCCTCTCGCTGTGACTTGGAACCTCAATGGCACCCCTCCGACGACAATGGTGGTCTGGCCCTCGGGACGTATCCGATCACCTGAGTATGTGACGAGACAACATCTTGAATGTTCTAACACGGTGTTACGTAGGGCATCGTAGATAGTATGTGGTATAATATTGGCTTGGGAACCAGTATCCAGTTTAAATTTAACAGGGATGTTCTGTAATGCATATTCCACGTACCACAGATTGCTGCTGCATATTGCCTCGCCCGTTATTTCGCCCACGAATAGGTCGTCTTCGTCATCTACTTCATTTTCATCCGTGACACCGTCATTTGTGTCGAGCTCGTTTACTTGGGCACGACCTGTGCGTTGTGATTGGCACACTTTTTGGAAGTGCCCATACCGATTACATTGTAAACATTGTTTGTCGGCCGCTGGGCATGCGGCGTTGCCATGGTGATAGCCGCATCGGGTGCAGTTCGCACGAGGCGCAGAGGCTCGCGTTCCACGGTCTTGCCACCTCTGCACACGCGATGTTGACGTACTCTGCCTTGCTCTTGGTGTGTAGCCTCCCCCATGTTTGTTTACGGTGTCTACTTGCTCCTCTGTTCCATTGTTTATACCTGTATGTAGTTGTGTATGTGTGTTCTCGCTCAAACGACACATCTCTAGGCATCTGTCCAGCGACAGGTTTGGTGTCTGTAGTAATTTATCATGCAACTTTGTTTCCTTCACCCCGCACACTAACCGATCGCATAGCAACGAATCCTCCATTGTCGAGTAGTCACAGTACGACACTCGGTGTCGTAATTCTCGAATATATGTGTCCATAGATTCCGTCGTCTGGTTGAACGAGTTAAAGTCATAACGGACCACCGTAATGTTGATTTTTCCAACGCAATACTCCTCGAACAGCTTCATGAGTGGTTCGATCTTTTCCTTTTGGGCATCTGGTATCCTGAAAGTAAGGTGAAGTTTCTGCGCGTCTTGGCCGGCTACGTGCAAAAATACGCAGCACTGAATCTTTTCAGTTTTACTTGCTGCGCCCGAAGCGATGCTGTATATCTCGTATGAGTGATACCAGGCACGCCAGTTCATTGCCAAATTTCCCTCTAGGCTTAATGGCAACGGTGGTTTCAAAGCTGATAATGCCATGGTGGAATCCTGGGCGTGGATTTCCAGACCCCACATCTGACACCATGTAGGATATGGAAGACAAGTGAACACCTCGACGTCCAGTGTGTGTGTGGTTTATTTCGTTCCTCGCCCGACGCTTCCAACTACGTCACTTCCCTGGTCACTCGCTATACGCACTGTACTTGTATATTACACCAGGTATTCTACTTCCTGTTCCATACTAAAGCTATTTTCGCTCGTATTTAGACTACGTTGTCATTCACCCGTATACTGCGAGTACAGGGTGAATCTTTTATCTAGGCAGATAGATGCTGTTTTGCATAGAAATCAGTGGAGCAATACTTCAATAAAATAGATAATTATGATAGCGTTCAAACTGTCCAACCCACTGAATGAAAGCTCACAGTGGTTTTTTTACCGTGTGAGCATGCCCAATTCTCAAAAAACTAGTTGTGTAATAGGAATACAGCCAGATCAAGAAAATGTGTGCTGTTGACAGCCAAGCAAGCAAGTAAACGCACTGAATCTGTGAATGCAGTGAGTTTACTTAGCTCGGTATTTTCCTATCGTCGGATGTGTCTGTCCAATGAGGACCTTTCAGTTTGCATGAGTCTATCATCAGATGGGGACTCATGCCGGTCTCTGTAATGATTTGGTTGGTACCCCTTACACCCCAACCACACACCTAAACCCCCACCACACACTTACACCCCCACCACACAGCTACACCCTCACCACCCACACATGACACCTACACCACACACACACATACATGCTCACCACACACCTACACCTCAATCACACACACCTACACCCCACCAAACACCACCACCACACACCTACCCCACCAAAACACATACCACACACCTAAATCCTCACCACACACCTACACCTATACCCCACCACACACCTACACCCACACCACCCACACCACCCACCTACACCCCACCACAAACCTACACCACCACACACCTACACCCCCACCACACACACCACACTCCTACACCTCCACCACATCCCTAAACCCTCACTACACACCTACACCCCCACCACACACCTACACCTACACCACACGCCTACACCCCCACCACACCCCTAAGCCATCACCACACATGTACGCCCCCACCACACAACCACACAACACACCCCTAAACCCTCACCACACACCTACACCCCAACCACACACACACACCACATCCCTAAACCCCCACCACACACCTGCACCCCACCACACCCCTAAACCCTCACCACACACCCAACACACACCTACACCTCAACCAAACACCCCCACCAAACACCACCACCACACACATGCACCACCAAAACACATGCCACACACCTAACCCCTCACCACACACCTACACCTCCACCACACACCTATACCCCACCACACACCTACACCCCACCACACACCTACACCCACACCACCCACACCACACACCTACACCCTACCACACATCTACACCCCCACCAAACACATACACCACCACACACACCACACTCCTACACCTCCACCACATCCCTAAACCCTCACCACACACCTACACCCCCACCACACACCTACACCTACACCACACACGTACACCCCCACCACACCCCTAAGCCATCACCACACACCTACACCCCCACCACACTCCTAAACCCTCACCACACACCTACACCCCAACCACACACACACCCCATCCCTAAACCCCCACCACACACCTACACCCCACCACACCCCTAAACCCTCACCACACACCCAACACACCTACACCCCCAGCACACACATACCTACACCCCCACCACATCCTTAAATCCCCACCAAGACACACACCTACACCCTTCTATCCAACCATGATGGCCGACTTGGACCGGGAACGGGTGCTGCCACCAAGTGTAAAGTGAGAGAACTGGCTCATGAAAGCTCCCCATTATTCGAATGTTCTGAATAAATAAAGAAGAATATATATAGATTGTTTATTTATTTAAGCCTATATAATTTAATTTATATATGTATCTATATACATATATAAACAATATATAGGCTTACCTAAAGAATACATCAATAAATAAAAGCCAGTGAACCTCAAAGTCTGTTCAACCACACCCTCGAGAGGCTCCACCAGGTTGGACACCCACAATTATATGAATTCAGGGCACCGTCGACCCACATGTGTGTGCAAAAAAAAGTGATTTTTTGGCATAACGAGCTGGCATTACGCATGTTGAGTTTCAACATGGATAATTTACGAATGCGTATGAGCGCACTACTTTCCTGACACTGGACTACTTTTATGTCACACTCACCTTGCTTTTCTCACTTCTTCCCTGACGCTTGACCGTGATAGTCATTTTACCCACCCTCCCTCCCGATGAGTTGTTGGGGTTGAGGGCTGATGTTTGTTCTCGCTCATTCATTCCTACATGCTAGATTTTCTGTCATGATTAACGATATGAATTTACCTTGACTGTTGCCCTTATTCATTGATAACGATTTGACTGTTTATATTCGCTGCTTGTTACCGATATGATACTGATATGTTTGACAAATGATCGATGATTGATGCTTGATACGATACACGATATCGATTATGTTCTCCAGACATTAATGAGTTACGATATGTTACGAGATGTTCTCCATTAAATTTGTTTAATTCCATGTTCTCCGTTTGTCTCTTATTACGCTTGAGTTAATTAGAGGCCCAGTATGGCCTAGATCAGCCAGAAGAGGATCTGTAAGTTACTCTGTAAGTTAGAGTTGGTGTTGCCGATTTTCGTGGGAGTTGAGACACTCATATATATATATCTACATTTATATAGACTTACTGGGGCACCGGAAGCGGTAGCCGAATCGATAGAGCGCAGGCCTCCCGTGCGGGAGAGCGGGAGTTTAAAGTCCGGTCGAGTCAAACAAATGACTTACACCTGTTTTGACTTCACTAGAAGGGTCCACAGCGACGAAAGGAGCAAAAACGGCTGACCACTGGGTCATATTGAGCATACACTTGCAGGATGAGTTTCCCATTCTTTAAGTCCTGATATTGTGTGATTTAAACAGAAGTCAATGTTGATCAATTTAAAATATACTTCAAGCACTTTAATCTGTGCAAAAGATACATATATATGTGTAAATATGTCTGAACAAGAAACTACTAAAATAATAATGTGATCTTTCCATAATTTTAGCCAATCAGAGCTGTTCTTTTCGATTGCAAATGGCCACCCCTTATGGGGGCCGCCATTTGCAATATGTTATACGACCATCGTTTCGGTGGAATAAAGTAATAATAAAGTAATAATATTGCATTTGTGCACCATGTTTATGCCAAATTGTTCTCTATTTCTTTTAATTTTGAGTAAAAATTCTATGGCAGCGAGCATTTGTTTTGATATATTATTAACCAATCGCTGACCCCGAATACCTTTGTAGCGGAAACAAGTTCAAACGAGTTCAACCGTGGCTGGTTGGGTCACAGCCGTGGCTGGTTGGGTAGCAGCCGTGGCTGGTTGGGTCGCTTCGTAGAGCGCTGAATATGCTTATGGACTTCACAGCACATGCGAAGGTAAATCGAACTCGACCCTGCCGCCACCAAGCGGCAACAAAGTTGAACCCTCCGCTTGTGACATGGGTCACACAACATGCCTTCAAATCTTGGCTGAACAACGAGCGATTAGTGTGGGATGGCAAAACCCATAAACTGAGCTACGCAATAGCAACAGACTACATCGCCATTCCAGCCGATCGATGCATTGTGGAAGATAAACAAACCCCCGCGAAGCACATGGCTAATACTAAGACACTGTGTGCAGCTATGAAATGTGCTAGTTTCAGCTCATCTCAGCTCTTGTTTGAAACATAGAATACCAACTAAAAAAGAATGTATATAATAAATTAAGATATTAATCTTTTATCTAGCATTGCAATTCGATCAATCTAATCAGCATATCTTATACCATCTGCATTTAGATTGAGAAAAATCTGGGCACTCGACTAGTGTTAGAGCCATAGCCAGAGTCAGCTTTACTCATTTAATTCATGTTTTTATTTATATCCTATGGTTAATGACATTTGTTGGGTTAAGAAATGGGTAGGGTTAATCAGACATTGGTTATATATTTCTTTGAAAAAGGTTTGTGTTGACACATTTGACATTTTAATATTTAGAACAAGAATTACTTATGTCTCATCAATGGTGATGTAAACATCAGCCTGTAAAGTGACTGAAATTGTATGTTTATTAGCTCAAAATGTTTAATTATGGAGAGTTGTGTCTTAAACACATTCATTATATTATTATATTGCATCCATCCATGTTTGTGCCAAATTGTTATGTATTTTTATTTATTTTGAATAAGATCGAAGTTTTTCCCTATGCGTATCAGCAAACTCAAAGGCCGTACACCCTTGCTTTGCCAGTTTTCAGCACATGCACACTTGGAACAGTGATCTCGTCTATTCAGTAAGATTAGCTAAGCAACAAATTCCACAGGATACTCAAACTGTAACTGGCAACTTTAGCGAGCAGTTATCCAGATACAACACAGAAACAAACAATCCTGATCAATTATATTTATTTACATTCACACATGAACATAAATGTAGCAGTTGGGCTAGTTAGTGGTCTGAATGAATATAGGGATGAACTTTGATAGATATGAGAACCTATAAATTAAAGACGACACGGTTGATAGCAATGCCAAATGACTGTCAGTAATGGCGATGGGGAGAAGGAGGAGGAGGAAGAGGAGGAGATAATTTACTGCATTCCCAAACCCGAACAAGTAATGAGATTCCCAAATTGAGCAAATAAAACTACCAGCAGAAAGAATTAACCTAGTATTGATCAATATAAAATATTGCATCAGCTTAAAGGGGCAGTAACATGACCAACACAAAATTACTTATCCATAATTGCCATGATCAAATAAGACTATTTATAATTGGAACTACCCATTTTATGGAGTTATTTAGGGTCTCATCATAACCTTCAAATGAACATGCATTCTGCTATTATTTGGCATATTTTCTGCTATTATTTGGAAGGTTTTCACTTTCGATTTCCATGTCACACATTACTGCCCCATAAACAAATCCATGATTGGTTGAAGCGCCTTATGTAACAGTCACTACCCTGGGTACAGAAACTATGCAGCGCAATGTAAACTGGGTAATTTCAACCAGTTAAAACAACCCATTAATGCCTTGGCTCTCAACGTGCCCTTATTTGGGGGAGGGCTCCTACTTTAAGGTCACGTGGTGATATCGGCAGTGTTGATGTTCACAGTTCTCCCCTATGCTGATCTAATAGCGTTGAGATTAGAGATTAGTGATACTGATAGCAATTGGTTGGTAATCGTTTGGCATCCATTTGCAAACCCTGGGGGGAGAGTTGATATGGTGACTAACCTGTTAATCAGCGGGTTTTACGGGGTTTCAGCTGTTTGAATTGAAAGGAATAATCTGTATGTCTATCATATTATTTAGGCCACTATGTATGTTTCATTGTATGTATGTATATCACAAACAGACCTTGAAAAAGCTGTAGACTAAATGTACAATCTATAGCCCCTTTCACACACGGGCCTTAAGTCGCCTCAACTAGTTCGCCTCATTTAAGTCGACTCAGATCGCGCATATGAATGCTCCTCTGAGGTGAATTAGGCCTGAGTCGACTCAACTAGTTTGCTTCAGTTTGTTTGTTTGTTTGTTGTTGTTTTACGTCCTAGCAACATCTAAGGTCATATCAGTTTGCTTCAAGTAAACCGCTTCGCGAGGTAGATTAGATGAGGCGAACTAGCTTGAGTCGGCCTAATTGGCATGTGTGAACGTAACTGGTTTAGTTGAGGCAGCTTAAGTACATGGATGGAGACTGCTTCCTTGACTTCTGGGGTGTTTGTAACCTTACAACGGTTACCGGCTGCAGAACTGCAGCACTATAGAGAGGCACCAATAAATCATCCCAATCTTTGGTTGAAGAATAATCTTCTGGGGGACGGTTGTAGAAGCTGGGGGATGTCTTTACAATGATTAAACGACGGGTCGTTGGGGCGGTCCAGAATCACTCTAGTCCGACGGTAGCACAGCACTTGTATCCAGCAGACAGCAGCAAGGGTTTCCAAGGAAGGGACGGGTAAAGATGGGTCCAGCGGTTTCAGCAACGAGAACAAAGCGAGAGAAACATAAAGGACCCCACCCAAGCAAACAACTCCCTTGCTCAGGGGGAGAAGTAAGCCTGGGAGAAAAAAAAAGGGTAGACTATAGGAAAGAGAAATGAGGAGAGTTGAGTCAAAGGACCATGTCTATTTGCTCTATGGTGACCAGCCGGCGAGCCAAAGACATGGACAGAGTAAGAGTAGAAAGTGAAATGCTGGCAGGCTCCCCCTCCTGGAACTCTTTTCAGACAATATCAAGGAGGAGATGTTGCTAGGATGTAAAACAACAACAACAAACATCGATCTGAGCCGGTTTAATGCACGTGTCTGAATGAGACACACTTTGAAAACTCTGTATGTGTGAACACGCCGCTAGTTCGACTCATGTAGTTCACCTCATCTAAGTTGGCCTAACGCTGTACGTGTGACCACGGCTTAAATGTAACTATTCTCATAGTTGTTGACAGGAAAGACCTGCATGTCTTCTCTTTATATATATTTATATATACATATCTATACATATCTAATCATATATACATATAAACGCATACATACATATACATCTACATATGCTTACACATATATATACATTGTATATATAGCACAAAGGCACCTTCAAAACGATGTAGGCTAAATGTACAACTAATACCCCTGTCACACTACGACGTAATGAGCGAACGTGAGCCTAACGTGGTCATTTTTCGTCATTACGTTGACGTATGTTGGGTTACGTTATGATGACGTCAGAATGATGTTAGACTGACGTCGAGCTACGTCACATTACGTCGTGTTACGTCGAGTTACGTCGAGGTTTTGGACATGTTCAAAACTTTCGACATACCTCGAACGTAAGGGTTTACGTTCGCCATACGTTCTGTACACGTTCAGCGAACGTCAATGATGTTAAACGGACGTTAGTCAAACGCTGCTCACTACGTTCAACTACATTCCACTACATTGACACACATTAAACCGGGTGGAAATGTCCACGCGGCGTAATGGGAACGTCAGGAGAACGTCAGGAGAATGTATGTTCAACGTTTCGCCACCGTGTCATGACGTTTGTAATGTCACGTAACGTGCTTCTGGCGATGGAATAACTTCATAACGTTCCGTGAGCGTAATGACATTGTCCTCTCTCGTTGAATGACGGTATCACTACGCTTTACCGACATTACACTCTCGTCCACTATGCTACATCCATGTTCAACTTGTACCCAAATTTGCATACTATGCCGAGAAGTTCAACGTTTTTCACGTTCTCCCTACACTGACGTCGTCACGTCGTAGTGTGACAGCCCCATTAGATGTAATTACTCCCACAGTTGTTTCCAGCAATAACCTGTATATTCCTTCAGTCCGATGATTTTCTTTCGCAATAACATGCAATGACAGCAGAAAACGGCGGACATTTCTCTTTAAAGGCACCTTCGACAATGACACCCACAATCAATACCTGTCACTATTAGATGGTTGCTGGTACATGGCACGTAGATAACCTTGGTGACTACGTGCTGCTGGTCACCGTACGTACGGGTAGCGACGAGCTGCTCATGTTGAGCAGGTGCTGTGTGGATGGGAAAACAAGTTTAGTACTTGTGTCTGTTGAGGAATGCCGTAAGATGACATAATGTGCGTAATGTTCTCCATATCCTGTGTGTACGCGACCTCCTATGACACAACTAATGATGGCGATGTTACCATTAAACCCACTCTGGTTTGGTAGGCTATAATATAAGCCTGTCTTAAAGCAGGATTCTATGGAGTCTCTTATTGGTCACCCATCAAAGCACTGACGAGGCTCGACAATAGATGCTACTACACAGGGAAAATTACTATATTGCTATCCTATATTGAAGTTGCATAGTCCGATGGTTTTGAGTTTTTGACATTTTCTGATATAAATATAGTAGCTTGATGGTTATAATCTATCTTACTTTGGCTTGAAGTAACTTTTATTTTAAATGGTTATCTTTTGAGAAATGTTAGTGCAAACATGCCAAATTAATTGGCAAACATACCAAAACTCTGACACCATAGGTTTCTGCAGTAAGAGGTTCTATTCAATTTACTTGGTAGGCATATTCCCTTCTATGTGGCAAAACAGGTTTAATAAGTGTGCCAGTATTTAAGTTAGACATGTAGAATCAAATCTAGGTAAGTGTTTTGGTTTTGAAAATTTGATGCTTTCATCGGAATATGGAGCTTTAAGCTATGGACAAATGATTATATTATATATTTGATCAAATAAGCAGCATTCACTAAAATTAGAAAAAAAATATATTACAATTGTATAAACTAGACATGACCATATAACGGGCAGCGAAAGGAAGAATACCAATTATACACAATGGAAATGTCCTCTCCTTAAAAAGAAAGAATGACTTAATTAACCAGACGGGATGGCCAAATCAGTTAGAGCGTCCGTCTCCCATGTTGGTAGATCATGGGATTGTGGGTTCGAACCCTGGTCGAGTCAAACCAATGACTTAAAAATTGATACTTGTCACTTCCTAGCCAAGCACTCAGCATTATTAGGATAGGGCAAGGAGCAGTGGAATGAGGAAGACCAATCGTCCACGATTGAAATTTCCCCTGCTTAAACAACTAATGTACCAAAAAATATATAAAAAAAGACAAATTAGTTGGTTTGGTCATAATGCTTGCATTGCGTTTGATTCGCGGCGGGGAAGGGGACCCCACCCTCCCTGCTCCTGACGGTTATCCCATTACCTATTCTCCCCCGCTCCCCCGCCTTATAACCCAGCCTCCCTGCTGCCTCCAGCGACCACTTGCTATCCGGACCGCACTCTGTCCACACCTCTCTCTATCACCTCTCCGCCAGCCATGCTCCTCCTCAATATGTCTGGAAAGAGTTCCAGGAGGGGGAGCCCGCCGGCATTTCACTTTCTACTCTTACTCTGTCCGTGTCTATGGCTTGCTGGACGGTCACCATAGAGCAAATAGACATGGTCCTTTGACTCAACATTCCTCATTTCTCTTTCCTAGATTCTGCCCATTTCGATTTCTCCCAGGCACACTTCTTCCCCTGACCAGGGCAGTTGTGCTCTTGGGTGGGGCCCTTCACCTTTACGATTTCTCTGTCTTGTTCTTGTTGCTGGAACGACCGCTGCTCCCACCTTTGCCCGCTTTCCTCAAACCCCTGCTGCTGACTGGATTCAAGTGCTACACTACACTACACCTACAGCTCAACTACCGCCGGACCGAAGAGATTCGCTGCCGCCCCAAAGCCTCGCCGTTACAACGTTGTGAAGATGTCCCCAGCTTCTACAACACTCCCTACTGAAGTTAAGTCTTCAACCAAAGATTGGGCCGATTTATCGGAGCCTCTCTACCCAATGTTGAAGTTCTGGAACCGGTAACCGTCGTAAGGTTACAAACACCCCCAATCATCATCTGCCTCCAGCCACTCGCTCCCAGCCCTGCCACGCTGACACTCCCTCCGCCCATTTTCAATTTTTTTTGGCCCATCTACACTATCGCTGGCCGACCTACACTATTCTGCACGAGGCCTATCTTCACCGCCGTTGGCCGACCTACACTATCGTTGGCCCATCCACACTACCCTGGCCTTATTCATAGTGGCCTCTCTCTCTCACCACGCCCCTACACTCCTCTACACGCCTCTGTGCGTCTCTACACATGGTTTCTGCCTCCCCTGGCCTATCTTCACCGCCATTGGCCGACCTACACTATCGTTGGCCCATCCACACTACCGTGGCCACTCTACACTGCCATTGGCCCATCTACACTATCGCTGGCCGACTTACACTATCCTGCACGAGGCCTATCTTCACCGCCATTGGCCGACCTACACTATCGTTGGCCCATCCACACTACTGTGACCGCTCTACACTTTCGTCGGCCCATCTACACTATCGCTGGCTGACCTACACTGTCCTACACGACGGCCTCTCTCACCACTACCGTGGCCGATCTACACCATGCCTCTACACGCCCCTACATGCCAATACACGCGGTCTCCGCCTCCCGTGGCCTATCTTCGCCACCATTGGCCGATCTACACTGTCGGTGGCCCATCTACAGTACACTATCCTGCATGACTCGCCTCTCACCACGCCTCTCCACGCCTCTCCACGCCTCTACACATGGTTTCTGCCTCCCCTGGCCTATCTTCGCCACCATTGGCCGATCTGCACTATCGTTGGCCCATCTACACTATCCTTGGCTGATCTACACTGTTGAGACCACAGCCCCGTCCCTCCCGCGGTGGGCCGTTGCCGCCCCCCCCCCCCCCCACGACGGCGTCATCTGTGACGTCATCACAGCCAATGCCTCCCCCGGTACTCCCCCCACCCCTGACGTCGCCGGCCAACCGTTGCTGACCCCCCCCGCCCACCACCACCACCACCAACACCACCACCCGGAGGCTATGGGGTGGCCCTTCACACAGCCGCCGCACACACGGCGGCCCGCCCGGTGACGTCATCAATGACGTCAGGGGGGGGGGGGGGGCCCTCACACATCCCCCGCGCTCCCGGGTGGGCTACCCACTGCCACCACAGCACCCGGCGGCATCATCTGTGATGTCATCACAGCCACCGCCTCCACCGGTACTCCCTCCTCCCCTGACGTCGCCGCCCAATCCAATCCTGCACTATCCTGAATGATTGCCTTCACCTCGCCTCTACACGCCTCTACATGCCTCTACACATGGTTTCCGCCTCCCCTGGCCTGTCTTCGCACCACTGGCCGATCTACACTCTCGTTGGCCCATCTGCACTGTCATTGGCCGATCTACACTGTCCTTGTCCCACCTATACTATCGCTGGACCTAACAGTGACACTGACACCCGCACACCTTCTGACATAGTTCTCAGCGCCCCCGATGTTCACCGCCACCCCTGTCACCCCCGTCACCGCCTCAGACACGCACCGCCACCCGATGTCACCCCCAGGAACCCTGTCACCACCTCAGACCCACACCGCCACCCCTGTCACCCCCGTCACCCCCTTTACCACCTCAGTCACCGGCTCAGACCCGCACCGCCACCCCTGTCACCCCCGTCACCTCCGCTACCGCCTCAGACATGCACCACCACCCCATCTCACTCCCGCCACCCCCGCCACCCCTGTAACCCCAGTCACCCACATCACCCCCATCACCCATGTCACCGATGTCACCCACGCGACCCCGGTCACTGCCTCAGACCCGCACCGCCACCCCTGTCACCCCCGACACCCCTGTCACCCTGCCGACGGAGTCAAGCCTCGGGCCCACCGTCCCCGAACCGCAACCCCCCTACCCCGCCCGAAGTCCCCTGGGCACCACCGAATACCGCTGATGGGTACCGGACATCCACCGGACATTGACGCAGTTCAGCGGCCACTACCCCAAATTCCCCCGGATGCTGATCCCCGCGGCGGCCCCGACATGAACCGGACCTCCCCTTTCACTGCAGACCTCTGGGACGTGGGCCAACCTAATTTTTTGGCCGCTCGCTCCCCCTTCCCTCCGGCCCCCCTCACCCCTCAGACCCGCTTGGCCTAACAGTCACCCTGACCCCCGCACATCTCCTGACAGCTGCTCACCTGCCCCCCCCCCCCCCCCGTCACCTGCTGATGTCATTTGGTCGATGGACCTACATGCTTGACACTTTGACGCTAGCTCACCTGCTGATATCCTCCTGATCGCTGGGCCTGCCACTCCTGGTGACCTGTGACTCCAGCTCTCCTGCTGATTTCCTCTGGTCGCCGACCTGGCGGTGCCACTGACAGTGACACCGGCACAGCTCTTCCATCCGGCCCATCTGCACTGTCATTGGCCGATCTACACTGTCCTTGGCCCGCCTACACTATCCCTAGACCTAACACTAACAGTGCCCCTGACCCCGGCACACCTCCTGACATAGCTCTGCTCACTTGGCCCCTCCAGTGACAGTGACAGTGTGGAACCCATTCACCAGCTGACGTCATTGGTCAATGGACCTAAATGACTGACACTTTGGCCCAGCTCCCCTGCAGGGCCCGTATACATGGAGCGGTGTTAGCGAGCCAAACCACGTTTAGGGCGGGATTTCTGGTTTAGGGCCGAAAAGTTGGTATGCATGGAGCAGTGTTAGGCCTAACACCGCGCATTTAAACTCGGAAATTCTAACTCTGCTCATAGCAGGTTTACAGCGGTGTTAGTGTTAGGTTAGTGTCAGGATGGAGCCCAAATCTAATCAATGCTATCATATTTGACAGAATTAAATACGCAATAAGTGAAATTTTATCAATTTAACCCTAAATTCGAAGCAATATTAACCCTCCCCCCGCATTGGCAGCGTTATTCATATTGTCGAATCGACGAATGCAAGCAACCCCTGCTTCGACGTCGATATCCATACTGTCACATATCAACAAAACACATCGCCGCCGCCGCCAAATTGGTGGCTATATATTAGGCCCAAATCTATTAAATGCTGTCATATTTAACAGAATTACATACGCAATAAGTGAAATTTAATCAAATTAACCCTAAAAATGAAGCGATATTAACCCTCCCCCCGCATTGGTGGCGTTATTCATATTGTCGAATCGAAGGATTTCCCAAATCTATAAATACATTCACGTTTAGCTAACACTCACCGTTTAGGCCCCCATGCATACAGCTTGACATAGTTCTTGACACTGCCGATAACAGGTGGTAGCTACCCGGTGTTAGAGGGATAACACCACACGCCGCTAACACTGCTCCATGCATACGGGCCCTGATGTCCTCCTGGTCCCTGGACCTGCCACCTGTGACACCAGCTCACCGGTTGAGGTCTGCTGATCGCCGGACCTGGCAGTGCCCCTGACACTAGCACCGGCACAGCTCCTGACATAGTTACGGTCTCTGGGCCTCCCACTGACAGTCACAGCGACACCGCTTCACCTGCTCATTCCGTCGCTGGACCACATGCTGGACCTCCGAGGCGGTGCGCGCCTACCTACCCCACCTCGCGCCCTCGGCCGCGCCTCGAGCCCTCTCCTCCCTTTTGGTGGAGAGCTCATCGCCCCCCCCCCCCCCACTGACTCTCTAGCTTAGCCACCTCATGAGCTTCTTACCTTATTCACATTATTTTGTACTATCTTCCCCTGTCATTATCCTGATTACCATTTGACCTGTATTATCCTGTTTGTGCCTGTAATTATCCTGTTCGCTATGCCTCATTGCACTTCATAAATAAAGTGCTCTTTTCTCCACCCCCGCCTCCTCGTTCCTTCCTCGTCGCGCATCAGTAACAGGATATATGTGATTGAGTGGAATAGAAGGTCATGGTGCTGGCAGCGTGGTACCCCAATGGGGAAGCACCATAAAGTCGGAATGACTGATGCACCCGTCCTGGTGTGACTGAGTTGGATATTGGCCTATGCTCCTGGTAGAACTGACTGGTCAGGATAATGTGACTGAGTGGGAAATCGGATAATGTGACTCAGTGGGAAATCGAGTCACGGTGCTGGAGGCCTGATCTCCCAATCGAGAAGCACTATAAAGTCACCACGAGTGCGCATTGTCAGAAATCGGTGCCCGTCCTGTGACATGACCTTAGATGTTGTCAGGTAGTAAAGCCCCAAACAAACAAAGCCAGTGGAACTGAATCATGGTGGAATGACACTATAAAGCTACGAGCAATGCACAATGTCAGACCGAAAGTGAACTTGATATGTTGTTACTAGAATGGAAAGCCCCCACTCGGTGACGTAGTTCACGGTGTGGCACAGTAGATAGCCAGATCGGCAAGCCTACAATCCCGGCAGGACGGATCCCAAAGTCCATTGATCCCAGTACCGTTCTATTCCACGACCTCCGCTAGCATTAGTACCGGCCTGCTGAGCAATGCCCGCCATACACCCACCGATAAAGGCGATTGTCGGCAGGGTGGTAGCCCTGTACTTACAGGATATGTGATGCTTCACCAGCCTAGTGTACTTATTTTTGTAGGGGTACATTAGTTGATTAAGCGTGGTGGGGGGGGGGGGGGTGGGGGGAGGGGGTTCAACTGTGGATCATTCAACTGTTGCTTGCTCTATCCTAGTAATGCTGAACACCCGGTTAGGTAGCGACAATTATAAATTTGTGTCATTGGTTTGACTCGATCAGGGTTCGTACACGAGGGTTCTAATCCTATGACCTACCAAAATGGGAGGTGGGTTTTCAGCTCATCCCCCCACCCCCACCCGTCTGTTAATGATCTTAAAATTCGCTATTAGCTTCTGGAGCTCACTTCGACACAGCCACAGGAGGACACTAGCTGGCTTTGAACTGCCATCCCACCCACCCCTGTTAAAAAGACTATATTGGGCATAGGGTTAAAGCTTATTGACCTCTTTGTGCATAACTCATTGGCTTATCTCACTGTGCTTATTCTGTTGAATTTAATATGTGCTTACTAAAATTGACATGTGCTTACTACAGACTCATTATCGAAAAAGAAGAAATAAATCCAACTTTTAACTCATATGCGGTGTCGGTGTCAAATTATGTTAGAGATCTCTGCAGGTACCTAGAGGGGATGTTAATTTCCAGTATTTATTTGGTTCCCTTTTATTTTAATCCTGTATATGGCAAAGAATGTGTGGGGGTGTGGGGGATACATAATTGCATCCCATCGACCCATTTATTCCCGTCGCAGTAAAGCAAACAATTAAGTGCACACAAATAAAATACTCTCAGGCCTAATTGAATTGTACATTTCACTGGCACTATTTGCAACAATAAAACGGTAGGTACATACAGATGCTAGTTTCTGATTGGCTATCAAGTACTGATCTAACAAACAAAGTGGAATATTATTGGACCCAGTCCTGAAATCGTCGGCTGAGAATTAAGCAGGCCTATGTCCACTTTCAGAAATAAATTATATTTGCACATAAAACCCATATCAGAGTTGATAAGTTTGATGTCCCCAACCCACAGATCAATAGATAAACCCCCAAGACACTCACTTACTCTATATATTGAGCTGGTCGGTTGGGGAAATAAAGCTTATCAACTATATGGGTTTTATGTGCAAATATAATTTATTTCTGAAAGTGGATATAGGCCTGATTAATTCTCAGCCGACGCTGTGTCACTAGCTATTAGTATTACCGGCTAAATAATAATAGTAATAATAATAGTAGTGATAATGATGACGTTGATGGTAATACTAATAAAAATAATTAATATTATAATAATACTTCTACTGATAACACTACTAATACTAATACTACTACTAGTACTAATAATAATAATACCAATAATAATAATCATCAAACTCAATTTAAAATGTCTGTCCGGTGGGCATTATATGCTGGATATTCTCTGGCGCCCCCGCGTTCTTCACTGACGTCACAATCTACACCCTCTCACCCCCACCCCTCCCTCAACCACCCACACCCCGCATCCAGAACAGAACGGGGCGGGCCACTGCCAATGCCGATGGCGGCCTCTAGTTGCCTACGTGCCGCTGCTCGCCGGGACCCGGCCGGCATCAATACAGGAGTGAGACAACTGAGTGAGTAGTTTACCAGACTGCGTGCTGCCGGCGGCCGGCAATTCGCCGCGTCTACGCATGTGCAAGCGCCTGGCTATAGGCGCGCGCCGTTTGTATGTGTGTGGTGGGCGTGTGTGGGTGTGGGTGTGAGGGTGTGGGGTGTGGGGGTGAGAGCTGGGGAGTGTGTGAGAGATGTGGAGTGGGGGTATGAGAGATGGGGAGTGTTGGTGTGAGAGATGGTCGTGACAGATGGGGGCGTGGGGGTGAGAGATGGGGGGAAAGATGGGGGAGATGGGGATCGGTTGTGTGAGAGATGGGGAGTGGGGGGTGAGAGATGGGGGTGAGAGATGGGGGGTGAGAGATGGGGTGGGTGGGTGAGAGATGGGGGTGAGAGATGGGGGTGAGAGATGGGGGGGTGGTGTGGGTGAGGGATGGGTGCTGAGAGATGGGGGTGTGGGTGAAAGATGGGGGTGTGTGGGGTGAGAGATGGGGGTGAGAGATGGGGGTGAGAGATGGGGCGTGGGTGAGAGATGGGGGTGTGGGGTGAGAGATGGGGGTGTGGGGTGAGAGATGGGGGTGAGAGAGGGGGGCAGTGAGAGAGGGGTGTGTGAGATGGGGGCGTGGGGTGAGAGAAGGGGGTGAGAGATGGGGGCGTGGGGTGAGAGATGGGGGGTGAGAGATGGGGTGTGGGTGAGGGATGGGTGGTGAGAGATGGGTGTGTGTGGTGAGAGATGGGTGTGTGGGTGAGAGATGGGTGTGGGGGGAGGGTGAGAGACGGGGTGAGAGATTGGGGTGCGGGTGAGAGATGTGGGTGAGAGGTGGGGGTGTGGGTGAGAGATGGGGCTGAGAGAGGGGGTGAGAGATGGGGTGAGAGAGGGGTGTGAGAGATGGGGGTGAGAAAGGTGTGTGAGAGATGGGGGTGGGTGTGAGAGATGGGGGGTGAGAGATGGGGGCGTGGGATGAGAGATGGGATCAAGCCTACATATATGTGGGTGTGCAGTGTAGGCGGTGTGTAGAAGATCCAATGAATATAATTATACCGACCACTTTTTAACAAATTTAAATTTTCCGCTGGCACTTTGACCTTTGCCTCCACCAGCTTATTCTGGACGGAGAGGAATGTACGTCACGACATGAGCGTTACTAATGGGCCTGTCACATTACGGCGTATGGCGGCGGCGTATATAAAACGTACCGATAAAATTTGAAAACCGTTGCGGGACGATGTATGGTGACCTTTGCGCAGTCCCTCCCTCCCCCTCTCTCCCTCCCTTGCGGCGCCATGCATACGCCGGGCATACGCTAAATATACG